>JAXGGA010002499.1:0-120868 GCA_038373865.1 Uloborus plumipes
AAGATGTGATATCTCCCCAAAAACAACATCCCTCGCCAAGAAAACCTTAAACACTCAGCCTTAAAAAGTTATGATATAAAGTTTTCCCGCCAAGTTTGTGCCTAACTACTCCTCGCCTGTATGGACAGTTCGTTTAAATTGTTTTCAGTACTATTAGGCGGGAAGTTTTGTAAAGTGAGGTGGTTGCTTGATGAGTAAAAACTTCCCGCCGAACAATACTGAAAACAGTTTAAACGAACTATCCATACAGGCGAGGACTAGTTTGGCACAAACTTGGCGGGAAAACTCGATATCATAACTTTTTAAGGCTGAGTGTTTAAGGTTTTCTTGCCCGGGATGTTTTTACAACAGAGTTGTTTTTTGGGGAGATACATTTTATACTTAAGAAAATGTATCAAAAATACGGCAAGGAAAGTAACGTAGAATTAAGCTTGAAAAAGGAATGCAGCATCATATCGCGCACAAGCAACAGAAGTAACGCAACTCAAAAAAAAAAAAATGAAAAAAAAAAAAAAACATTATTCGAAATCAAGGTTTTCCAGGAAATAATGTCAAGTTCGCATAGTGGAATAACCAATTTTAAACAAAAAATATTCTCATATGCTGAATATTCCATTATCTAGGACCAACAAAGGTTTGGGATATTGACAATCTATTAAACAAAATATTCTTTTTCAAATATTCTTATTCGAGAACTCGAATTCATACGGCAATATTTTACTTAAAATGGAATAAAATACGAAAAAAAAAAAAACACTTTTTAAATAATTATTGTTTTTTTTTTTCCTTTTTTCCTCGTTACAGCTACCAAACAGTGCTCTTCAGTTGATTTCAATAGTCTTATCTTTTAAACTGCTTTAAAAATGTGAGTGCCAGCTTATGCAATGCACACATAACAATGCTTCGTACCTCCAAGGAATACAAAGTTTCAGGATCCATTCCAAAAAAATTCTATTGCTTGAGGTCATCCCTAAATTTCAGTTGCAAAGGTAGCTTTTCTGAATTTTGAATTGCAGATTTTTCGGAAAATAAAATAAGACGGAAAAAAAAGAACACTGGAAGAGATATCGTTCGTAAAAAAAAAATAAATAAATAAATAAAAAATTCTTCCGGGAATCGGATCAGTTTGCAGCGCATATTCGCGAACGAAGTTCGAATACAAAATTGAGGATAAAGGACGCCGCTATGCAAAGACAATTTTCTGATGTTCCGCAAGCAGATGGGAAGTAAAAGTTGGTTCCGGAAAATGTTTTGTAGTATAAGAATAAGAAGAATTTCTTCCAGAGCACGTTGATCTGCTTATAATGAGGCAACTAGGGATCTTAGGACCACAGAGAAAAGTATCCGCACATTGGACAAACTTCACCAGCTTGGTGCATCTCTAAATTCAGTTTCTGTGCTTGAAAAAAATCATGTCGAGTTTTACACCATGGATTGTGTTTTGAGTAACATTGTTTTAGTTTAACTAGTTATATCAACTCATTTACATACTTGTTATTCAATTCGTGATTAAACTTTTTAAAATATCCATGTTACCATGACCTCGGTGCTAAATTGAAACGAAGAATTAATAAAACTAAAGGCACCTTTAATATTTGTTTGTGTATTCGAAAATAATGATCTTGCGAGTTTTGCACCATGTATTGTGTTTTCAGTTTAACTATCTAGATGAACTTAACTACAAAATTATCATTTAATTCATAATTTGTGGTTTTAAAGAATCCTGGTCTTAGAAATCTTAAAGCTAAGTTAAAATTGGTTAGTTTGTATTAGAGACGTAAAATATAAGTGAATTTTCACAGCAAAATCTTCAGGTTCCTAAATATGGAGATAAAAATTTGCTTTATGCGGATTAAAAACTTCATCATTTTATTTTATTTTTGAGCTCTTATCACAGCTGACAAAATGTATGTATTGCGTTTTGACGAAGCTCAATGGGCATTTTTTTTTCTTACTTTTTCCCATAACTGCAAACGAATTTGATATTTTTTTCCAAAGTTTTATCAACTCGTTATCTATTTTTAGGCTTTCTATCACTGCAGATATTTAGATGTTTCAGTTTGACAAAGTTTTATCTGCACCTTTTTATGTCTTCAAAGTTCTATCAGAAAATATCTATACTTTATGGCTCAAATTGTAACCTGTACTAATGCTTTCAATTTCTTGTTCATTTTTTTTCTTTTCTAGCTCACAGTTAGAAGGTAACGGGAATACATATTTTGTTGATCATCATCCGTTGACTGTTAACTCCAATCCTTTGTCATTGTATCTAGACGGGAGGATTCACTGAGAAAAGATTGTAGTCCCCCTAATGTTGTTGAAAGTAGTTACCCAGAAAGCATCTTCTCTTCGATATGAGAAAAACCTTCAAAACTTGAAGGGACGTGAATCCAGGTCCGTCATTTAGGGAGGGTAGGGGTGTCAATTGTTCCCCCTGACTTTGGGAAATCATTGTATTGGCATATAAGTGGGCATGGTTTTTTCCAGTTTTTGGTAAATTTTACATTGTGTATGCCCCCTTTGTCCCTCCCCCTCCCCCATATAAAATTTCAAAATGTCGTCCCTGCATGAGTCATAGAATTTATGTTTTTGCAGTTTGCTTAAAATTACAACAATACATCTGGCTCTGTACATTTATGACTGAAAAAAAGTATTTGAAATCACTGTGAAAGTAAAGAAACTCTAAAATAAGAAGGTTTTCCTCTTTTCCTTACTTAATTAAATTGAAAAACTTAGAAGAACCTTCCTTAAATATGGGTCAGGTAATCATTACGTTCAAATTCTTTGCGTTGATTTTTTTTTTGTTATATATTTACGCAGTGACATTCAGTGCAACCTAATCGTATACAATATCGGTAGTAGCTGTAAATTAGGTTGTAGATTCATATGTAAAGTAAAAATACTATGTAAAATTCAGTTTAAGGCTTAAAATTGTACATCTGAATTATCAGCTTTGTGGACAAATGTATTTTGAGATACTTTTCCAAACAAAATATTTTCAAAATCATTACATTTATTTATTTTTTACGTTTTTCAATTACAAGCTTTCAGAGGAAATAATTCAAAAATATTTAAAGCAGCCTTATATGCCCCCCCCCCCATCTATACTTTTATGCAATTCTGGAAACTTTAATAAACTTTAACTAGTTTTAAAGATTTCGACTTAGCAGGTACATGTTTATTGATTAAGGTAACTCCTTTCTCTAAAGAACTGTTGTTACAGAACAAAAGAAAGCATAAGTCACTTTTAGTAAGGACTAAATATTTTAAATTACTTTGGACAAAACGACAAATATCGGTAAATCTACGCAGGTGTCGTACCACAAAACAAAACGGACAAACATAGCACAAAATGCTTGCAATTTCTCTTTACAGAAATAGCAACCAAAGAAATTCAACTTTACTTACTAGAAGAAAAACTGGAAACTCCCATTTCAACTGTAACATTTTTTTCTTCTTCTTCTACCAGAGAAAACTTCGAACAAAACAGAGGAGCACATTTAGAAAGTAGCGATGCCATTTTGCCGGACAAAAGAAACATTTTTCGTGGAGATAGAGATATACCAGACGGGAAAAAAAAGCTTTAGGAACAGCAAGGAGAACTAAAAGCCCAGAACCTAAGCCAGGCTAATGAACAAGCTAAATGTTTGTATGTAGTAGTTCAGATTTTGAATCTTTCTATTTTTTTTCCTTTTCCCTTTTGCTGTTTTGTGTCTTGTGTTCCTTAAGTTTCTCTGGGATTCTTTTTCCCTTGAAAAAGGAATGCAATATATATTCCAGGTGTGGGAACACTAAAAGCTTGGGATTAGACGGTATAAGTAGGTGGGGGAAAAAGATATGTCTATTGAAAACGTTGAGAAAGAGAGTGTTATTTTGCAGAGTTTATTGCACTTTATGTTGCATGATTTGTAATGGATAGATTTTAATCAAAGAAAACACAAGTTTTGAGAATGAGTACACTGGATATCGTCTGTGACTCTTTAAAACAAGAGTGCAAAAAAGCTATTGTTATAGTTTAGAATTTAATTTTTTTATAAATATGTGTGTTGTGTCATTTGCTTTTAAAATTAACTACGTTGCTTTCGAAATAAAGGTTTTTCTGCAACTAATATTCAAAAGTTTAGGATAATTCTGTAAAAACTTCTAGATTTTACTACTTTAAAGAAGTAAATTCCTGTCATGACCCAGAAAATATTAAGTACTTCGACAATATTCCTATGTAACCAACTTTGCAATGTACATTGAATTAATTTCAAAACTGATGAATTTTAAGATGATTTCATGCTCAAAGATTTTGCTACACATTAATTTAAGCAATAGTGCTTAGTTCGATAATCATTTCAACGGTCTTGTAAATTTGACACAACGTTTTTCATTATCAAGCAAAAAATGCCCGTATGGGATTTCATTTTAAGAAATCTAATAATAATACGCATTTAACCGTTTTAGGTAGATATTTGTGAATGCATTAGGATACTTTGGATTTATTTGCAGCATTAAAACTATTTTTAGAGTTCATTACGCAGGAATGTATAATAAAAGGTTCAATATTTCAGTGACTATACCAGATCTATTTAAAAAAACGGGACTTTTAGTTCCTACTTTTTACTATTAGTTTTATAGATTATTCGTCCATGTCCCTTTTAAAGTAGTCTTCTTTTCAACTCCAATACTTTCAACGATGTTTAAACTGCCCAAAACAGTTTTGGATAGTCTTGTTTTAGCTTATCTTCAAGGTTTTTGGCAATATTAATTTTAAAATAGAAAAACGCAAGTAACCAGATCTGGCAAATACGGAGGTAGAGGGGGGACAGTCACCTAATTTTGGACACAAAGCTGACGAATTGACAAAGCTAAATGTACTGGACCTTGTCGAAATGTATTAATTGTGAGTTGTCGCAATTCTGATCGCTTTTGGCTAAATTCTTCATGTAACCATTGTAAAACACGTTGACACAAGTTTTATTGTCTCACCTTAAGTCAAGACCTTAAAACGCATAATTCCATTGAAATTGAAAGGCACACACACATTCACACACAGCCCTACTTTATCCGGACTGACTTGCTCTTTCTTGACAGATTCTTTGCCGATTTATTGTGAAGTTATACATTTCCCTAATATTGCAAGCGTAAACCCAAATTTTCATTTGCCATTATAATCATTTGCAACATCTTGCAGAGTGCTCCCAAATATCGCGCAATCCAAAAACCGTCGCTAAAGTCCATTCGCGGAAAAGATAAACTGAAAGTAAACAAACAAGTTGTTAGAAGGTTTGCTGCTATGCTACTTTTGGGGATTTCCTCTGGGAATTGAGAAAAAGGTAACCAATAAAATTACATTTGTCGTCTGATTGGCACCAATTTATTCTTGTTCAAACCCACAACATGAATGACGACGTCAAATGGCGTACTTATTTGTTTACACCTGGTTTAGCTATTCCACGAATGTACTGCACTAGCACTTAAACTTGTGGTCTAGCCAACGACATGGAAAGTAAAAACGATTCCAACAATACAAGAACACGTGTCTACCTTTGTCACGTATTTCAAAATATTCGGTATTTTCTGGGAAGATCTCATCTGTTAAAATATAAGTTAATTAATAAGATTATATAAAGATATATGCTTGCGATTAAATGTTTAGCAGGGGTGGTCTCAGTCTTAGACTTTCGTTATCGGACTTTCATATAATATGAAAATTAAATATTTCACACTCTTATGAAACTACTTTCATCAAGATTAATTCCTTTCTGAAAAATTCGCAGAACTCCGAAATTACTGATCCTTGCATAGAATTAATCTTCTTAAAACTACTAAGTCGGAAATATTTAGAGACGTCAAGTGCTCGCAGAGGCTATTAAAAGCTCATATAAGATTATTGCAAACGTTTTATTAGCTCTGTAGCTTTTTAAAGAGAGAGTTTCATCAAACCAACCTCAAGAATTTAAAATTTTTGATATCCTACATCATTATGTTTCGTGAAATGTACTCCAGTGCAATACGATTATTATAATTGCGCATGAATTTGTTAGTTTTACCTGAAGCTCTCTTTAATTATTTTGACTTTGACATAAAGCGGAAATCATTTTCGATTCAAAGCTTACAGATGCAAAATTGCAGTATATAGAATATGAAATAATTGAAAGTGCACTAAAAGAGGAAATAATGATTTCTCTTACAAATATATAAATGAAAGCAGAAGACATATTTGCTAATGACCCTAATGTTAATTATTTAGAATTGTTCAAATAGTATCTAAATGCTTTTGTGATCATACGCTGGCAATATTGATTTCACTTCTATTTTTCAAAAAATGTTGACAAGTATTGAAAAAGCAATTATCATAGGTGGTATTTTAAGCTTTATGATGAGGATGTTTAGAAGCGACCTGAATAAAGCAAATAGTTTTGAATGAAACAACTGAAAAGAAGAACAATTAACTCCGAAATATTTTTCGCAGCTCAATGTTTTCCTCTGTGCAAAGTAAATGGTGTTCAGCTGAAACGAAAGTATTTTCGGTATAATATATCATTTGTAAATATCGTTAAATGTTACTGTGCATATATACCTTGTGATGTATATACTGAAGGTTTCTATAAATATCCTTTTTATGAACGTTAGTATTATCTGCTTGGAAAAGGTGTGTTTCGAGCAAACATAATGCAATGGAACGTTGGAAAAGTTAGCACGCTGTTATTAAAACGAAATACCATCAAAAGTAATTGAATGCTAATTTTTAAAACTAACTGCGAATTTCTAGGATTTAAAATGTCACATTTTTCGAGCAGTTAGTTTCACAGAAAAGAATATCGGACGAAACTTTGAATAATTATTATTCAAATATGGTCATGTACTTCGTCAATATCAGCGCTATTGCTGTTTAAAAGAAGTCCTAGTTTAAGAGTAGATCACCGTGTTTGTTTTGATAGGTAGATTAAAAGAGATAGAATGTTATATACAGAAATACGTTATTAAACTCAAGCTTTGATTTGTACTTTGCCATGTTAACCTTCAAAGATTTAGATATATATATACGAAAATTATTTTAGTCTCTTTATGAGAACTTTCCTGGAATTTTATTTATTATTTTTTTTATCAGTGAACAGGTTATACTGAGTTTTTTTTTTTTTTTCAAAATGATTTGAAAACGTAGGTCTTCAAAAAATAAAAAAGTTAAGAAATACACTCTCAAACTTAGAAAACTAAAAACTGATCTATTCCTTAACTCAGAAGAAATATGTACTTGAAATTCACATGGCATTTAAAAATGTTTACAAGCATGTTAATGCATCTGCAACGGAACTTCCGTTGCAGATGAAGCTGCGACTTGCGTTACTGATTTCTGAGAAAGCCTGAAACTATTTCTTTTTGAAGAATAAACTAAAAAGAACCTGACATTTTTAAAGAGGAAAAAACTTAAATTTTAGGGAATGATGATTTGCACTGTATTTTAAGGAGTATGATCAACATGTACTACACACTTATATCAGGATGTTATACAGTCTCGGACAAAAATATAACGCCAGCCATAATTTTCCGGTAATGTATTGATCGAAAATCTATTGCCAACTAGTGTCACGATTAAATAAAAGAGGTTGGGAAAGGTAAAAACGTAGGAATTATAAATAGAATAAACTGATAGCTGCACTACTTAAAACATTTTTGTCTTTTGATTTAAGTGTAATTTACATAAACACACATTTTTTTTTAGCAAACATGATCTTATTTTTGGACACACAATGACCAAAAACAGTAATAGTTAAGTTGTTATGTAGTGGGGAAGAGGTTTCTTCTCAGAAAGTAATGTATGTATGTATAAAAGTGGATTGTAGATACTTTTTGCGAAATTAAAAGTTTTTCCTTTTTTAGATAAGGAAGAAAAAGCTTAGAAACAATTACAGTTGGTGTATAAAAATACCCATCGCTAAATTCTCTTTGAATCAGTATTTAAAGTAAATTCACTAAAATAGCAACGCTTTATATATCCTATGAGATTCTTGTGTACGTTTTTTATGCAAGGGCAATGTGCTTCAAATTTATAATCATCCTTCGGTTTTAATCTTCAAATTAATTTTTATGACTAAAAACATTCATCTTGTTTCTTTTCATACTCTTCACTTTAAAAGTGACTTCTAAACTTTAAATTATTAGTTATAATTAAGGAAAAACTGCTCTGCAAGTTTTTTAAGCTGGCACTTTATAATCGAAGACAAGAAGCAAAAAAGAGGCATAAAACTCCGAAACCAATTTCTCCTACAACTTCCCCATTAGAAAATCACATGCAAAGAAAATTTCTGCCAAATTTTCTTCTTCATTTCAGAACACATTCGAGTACATCAAAGATTTGGTGCCAAACCATTACGCGGAATGTCTTCCATCAATTCTCAAGTTTCTGGATCCAGAAATAGCGCAATTGCAATTTATACTCTATTTCCTTTATGAGTGCACGTGACAAGACATTTATTTCTAAGGCAGTGACCAACTTTTTAGATAAAATCAAAAATTTTTCGTTTCTTGTACTCTAGTTCTCTGTTGACTAACAAAGCATTAGAAAAAAAGTTTTGGGTGTATCAATTGTTTTAGGAGTACAGTAACACGGGAAAGTAATACTAATCTGTTTAACGCTATTTGCTTAACGATATTAAACAATTTTCAGTAAAAACATTTAAGCCCGAATTAAATTACGAAAGTCATTGTAAAATAAGCTGAGTGGTTATGCGCACTATATGTTACTATAAGCTGGGTGGTCAGGGTATAGCACACTTTCTGAAAGATTCTGGCAGAATTTTAAACCAGATTACTTTTGAATGAACTTGTTATTTATCCCGATAATATTCAGAGAACTTGGGACGGGGGAGAACTAACAGATCTTTGCAGACACTACCTTAAGCAAAAAGCGGTACATATTTCTGTTTTGTCTACGGGAAAAGCCTCAGATTCTCTCCATAATCGTATATATTTCATATTATATAGCTCGAACAATGTAATAGTAGTTGTAAACAAAGTAATGTAAGTGATCGAAGTGGATAAAAGACAGCATGCAAGAACATAAAACCTATTTTATTGAATTACATCATTTTACTGTGGTCTAACCATTGTATTCAAAAAGGGTCACAGTGTAATGTGCCATGTCATTAAAGAGGATAATTAGTTCAAAATTCATTGACGATACGGTCAGCATAAGTTAACCCTACACTGCATAACGTTGCCAATGGGATACATGGACTTTTTTTCCTTATGACCAAGCATAAGGCAACTCAAGCATAAAAAGCAAGTATTAGGTATCTTTAGAGCAAATTTAACCATCTATCCTCAAAATTAAATTTTCAAAAATGTTTTCCAATGTTTTCTTATTACACTAAATTACATATGTCTTTAAAAGAACAAAAAATCATGCAGTGTAGGATTAAGTATAGAGAATTTCTAGATTTTGCCCTAAAGCGGAGATCTCAACATAACACATCGGTACTGGTTCATGCATGATGGAGCTGGTTTCCAGATTCACGCTGAAGTCTTCACATTGCTTGAAACGATGTTGGAAGGGGGTCTTACTGCATTAGATTCAGAAAAATTTATGAAGCACGGAAAAGAGTGCCCCCCCCCCTCTTAAAGTCGAGAGATAAATTAGTGCAATGTCTTCTTATAAAGTTGCATAGACTACAAATTCAAAAGACAACACCTTGATTAATTGGATATATTGAAATTGCCATCATAAATGAGACAATGCATTTATTGTTCCCAACGCCCTCCATTAAGTCAGTTATACAAAGTTCCAGAGCACTGTACTTAAGGACATCAGGCATTTAGAGCAAATGTACTTCATTTCGTTATTCAATTGTCCATGTTTCTTGTTCTTGCACGCTGTATTTTTTGCACTCATTTACTTTCCATTATGGTGTTTTTGAGCATTCTTGTATCAGAAAGCCCTCAAAGCAAGCGCAATTGCATGTTTCATTTTTGACAGGAATTTTTCTACTCAAGTTTACAGTATATACTGTGTTCATAGATACTATAATGGTTTTCATAGGTTCAGACTCTTATTTAGTAGTGATTTAAAAGAGAAAAAAATCGCAAGTTTGAAAATAAAATTTCGTCCTCCAATGACATTCTTAGACTAGCAAAAGTTTTTTTCTTTTTTCTTAACCACACAAGCACTTTCTAAAAAATATAATCGAATTTTAAATAAGCCTCAAAATTTTACAAAGCTTAAATCATAAGACATGTCTTTTCTGGATACGTATAACTCTTATCAAATCATTATTAAAATGAATTATTTTTAGAAAAAATGTTCGCCATTTTTTATGAGACTAAATATCGATTCATAAAACGTTGTAACTGGTTGCATCTAGCACCCCACCCCAGTGAAAGAGTGCTTCTGGTCACTCAGCAAGTCTACGCAGGCGATCGAGGGTGTGGTGCCAAGCCATTAAGCCGAATAAGTCCCATCAGAACAACCCTCCATCTCTCCAAAAATAGCACTCGGACAATTATTACACGCAGCATGTTATACTTCCCATATGTACGTGACTCGGAAATTTATTTTCATCTGTGTTTACAACTCCCAGTAATCTCTTGAGAGTACACAGTGGCTTTTTGTGGAGAGAGTTCCCGATACTTTTTATTTTCATCGGAAGCGAATGTGATATTTTTTCTGGTATTTTTTTGCTTTGTATCTGCATCTAAATGGTTTCTTTTAATAAAATAATAGCAGCTGTTATGATCTAAAATTAAAACGATGATATTTCATGAATTATTTATAAGGAAATGCATCCCTAATAATTCCAGTTTTATTGTTATTCTTGTTATTTGTTTGTATTTTCGACTTTTGTTTCATGCTTTATGAATATTGTTACTGAGTCAAAACGTTTTCTTCATTTTGGAGCTATACTGATTTGATAAAAACCACTGCCGATAAATTTTCAAACAACATTCAATATTTTGCAAGAACCAAAATTTAAACTACAACCCTAAAAGTGTTTAACATTTAGTCTCATGAGTAATGTTGAGAAATGAAATGAAGATATACCGCCGACAGGCTGCGGAGTTGTGACGTCAGCCCATGCGCATGCGCGCTGACGAAAGATAGAATACGAATTGTTTTGAATTAGCGATGATGTTTGTGTGATATGTGTCTGTGTGTTTTCATGTCGTCCGTTGTCAATATATGTTCTTTTGTGGGAACTATGGTGAATTTTATTTAGAAAGTAAGTACCTGGTAGATGCAGACCCATTGAACGAAAATTATTTATGTTCTAGAAATTGAATCGCAACAAGTACTTTTCATTAGTATCATACTGTTCATTTTTTTACTGTTAGAGCTGATTTGTCTTTTTGAAAAAAAAAAGTAGCTAGATTAAAAAAGTAGATGCAAACGGTTAAAAAAGTTTTGAACCATGATTTCGTTTTGTAATACATACTCCGTTCTGTTTAGCAGTTCTACATGATTGTAACTAACACTTGCAACTTATAACTCATCAAAATATATAAGTAAGAATTAGATGTGCTAATCTCAAACTTCAAAACTTATATTGACTTTTTTAAATATCTTCTTTACATTGGTTTATTCATCAGTATAGAACTATTTAGACTGCATTTGCTATTTTTGAGTTTCATCTGCTGCGCAAAACTTAATTCCCATCTTCATATTTCTCTTCCCGCAGTTTAAAACGTTCCTGAAACCGGAAGTTTATTTTCAATTGCAAATGGTTTTACTTGTACCCAGATCTTTCCACGTTTCTATCCCTAGAAGCATTTCAGGCGTATATCATCTCCTATTTATTTCTCGTATGATTTCATGAGATTGATATTACACATGTTAAAATGATCATCACAAATGAATGTGCTACGTCAACAATTTTCCGATTAATAAATTTATTAAAATTCAGCATTTAAAACTGTATTAAATGGAAGTGTTGAAAAGAAAAAAAACTATTTATAAGTTTACAGAATTAATAGGGACTTCTGGTCATTGTCATCAAGTAGCATTAAGTGAAAAAAAATCATTGTAGGAAACAAATATCCAAGTACACGGAGGAATATCTCACACCGAAAATGAAAAGGGTACATCTGTTTTTCCTCGCATGTGGTAATGTTATGATAATCCAATTTAAAAAGGGCACATTTCCTTTTTGGGGTGCGATATGTCGTGCTACTAGCCAACAAAACAGTTAAAGCTTTAAATTCTACCTTCGCTCTTATGAAATAAGAGACAGAACAATGGTAATAGTTTGATCCACACAAAAAATATGTTTTCTGAAAAGAGATGACGCAAAACACATCAAAAAGGATTTGCACATATTGAAATTGAAATCCCGTCGAGAAAAAAGGGAGTTACGTTGGTGGTTCCAGTCAAATAAATAAAAAAAATTGTCCTTCGATTGCTTAAAATAACGTGAGGTTTGAAAATGCTAGTGAAAACGATGTTGCTAATGGATATTCGCAAGTTGTTGTTGTTGTTAAGTGAAACAACAGGCAATGAAAGTCAGTTCATCGTGGACTACGCATGTGTCTCAAGTAGCAAATGCCACCGCTGTTGAGAAATAAACGAACACACTTTCGGTATTTTAATGAAAAACTGAACTAGTCACCACTTGGACACATTATTCGTAGCAAATATAAGATTAATGTACGACGCAATGGCTCGACATCAAATGCCGCAAAGTGACCCCTTATGCCATATTTGCGTTTTTACTTTCTAGTAGAAGTGGTCTTTCTAGTAGTCTGGTGTGGGATTTCGTTAATACAAATGGTTTCTTATTAATTTAAATGTGAGATATTAATTTGAATTTTAGTATATTTGTTCGTAATTTTTCTTTTCAGAATTTTATTCTGTATTAGACATTATTGCTGCACTTAAGATAAAAAGCTTTTTTTTTGCCATTGTTGACTTAGAATGGGAAAAGAACAAAGAACATCAGCTGCAGTGAGGAATGTAGTTAGCCCATATATGTGGTATCTCATTTTTTCATATAAAATATTTTTCACCCTGTTAGAACACTTAAAACAACCATTATTTATAGGATTGAAAGATGTTTCTACATTACAATTTAACAAAAACATCCAGCTCCAAATCTTTTCTATTGTATGATTGTGAAAACACTAAATATAACACATATTTCAGTGCAGATTTGTACTATTGAGTCTCGGGCTTTTCTGTTAAAAATGATTGGATGTTAAAATCATGGTTAAAAATATGTAAATAAATGAATATAATGTGCTTGAAAATAAGGCAGAAAATAATAAGAATTTTAAAAAGCAAGCAAATAAAATAATTTATTTTATAATGCAACAAAAAATGTACAGCAAAACAAAACCGAAATCTACAAATAATACAAACTCAAAATATAGGGAAAATTCTGTCTGCAAAAAAACTAAGCAACCTTCTTGTGTTCTTTACTCATCACTGGTAACAACTGTGTTCATGAAAATAAAATAAAGAAATAATTAATTACTGAATTAAAATTTATACGAAATTCATTCTTAAGCAAGAAATAATAAATAGCATGCAATTTAAAACATAAAAATCATTAATATATTTCTAATTGCAATTGTTTTCAAAGATGCGATGATATCTGAGTCTTATAGTTTATAGACTCACCAAACACCTTAAATCACATTTTTCCACTACTAATAGAACGCTTTGATTACAAACCCGAATTTGGTACTGTGACTATTTCTGTGTCAAAAAACAGTGGGTAATGTTGATTAGATGAGTCTTGAAAGAATTATCTTGAAACTTTTTGAATATTGGACGAAATTAGTGTTCCATTTAATAAGTGTGCAGTAATTAAATGCGTTTTTAAGTGGAATAAGTCACATTACAAAACGCGTTTACAATTCTGGAAACAGAACTTGGGGAATATGACTCGACTGAGTTTTATTAGAAATTTCTAGAACATGTTTATGCCAGATATGAGCCTTGACTTTCAGTTAATATTAGAAATCTTCAGCCAGACTTCACAGAACTACTCAACTCAGAAAGACGCACCCAACATTCTTTTGTTTACTTATTCGTTGACTTTTTGCTAAGATTGAGTTTTTAGTCGAGCTCCCGTAAAGGAACAGTGCTCTTCCAGAACAGAGTCTTGGTGCCTAACATGGAACAACTATATTGGTTAGCTTCTAATGAGTATCTACTTATATTAAAAACTGAGTATCTTTCTAACTATCTATCTTTCTATGTCACGCTTATTTCTCCTGAACGCCAATGAACTGAAAGTCGAACCAGGTACCGATAGATAGGTAATTTTTCAGGCTTCATTAGTTTCAATCTATATGATTATACGATTTTAATTAGCGAAGATATCAATTAATAAGTAGTCAAATTTAAAGCGATTAAGCCTAATAAATGATTAAACTTCCAAGACATTTTTTCTTACCGTTGCCATTTTGAATTAAAACGTTAATTAAATTATTGAACTATTTAAAATTCCAAGATATTTATTTCTTTCCGTTGCGATTTTAAGGCAGGAATTCAAGTGAAACACGGACGATCGCAACTCACCAATGCAATCGCAAATTCCAAAATTTGGATTCAAGTGAAACGAATTCACTTGAATTCGACTTACAGTAGCGGTTGCAATATGCGATCGCCTCGAAGCGACTGCAGTGGTGTTTCACTTGAATTCGGCCCTAAATTAAAACGTTAATTAAATTGAACTTTTTAAAATGAAAGAGTGTTATTTTTTTCCATTGTCATTTTAAATACGTGTTATAACAAAGTTCTAACAATTGTTTTTATTCTAAATATTAATGACATATTTTTTCTCAGGTACCATTTTGAAAATGTGTTTTTAAATAAAATTGCAATTGCTGTTTTTAGAAGGGACTTTTTCTGGCTGCGATCTATAAGTAGTCAAATTTAAAGCGAATGTATAATTAATAAGTAGTCAAATTTAAAGCGATTAAGCCTAATTAATGATTAAACTTCCAAGACATTTTTTCTTACCGTTGCCATTTTGAATTAAAACGTTAATTAAATTATTGAACTATTTAAAATTTCATGATATTTATTTCTTTCCGTTGCGATTTTGAATTAAAACGTTAATTAAGTTGAACTTTTTAAAATGAAAGAGTGTTATTTTTTTCATTGTCATTTTGAATACGTGTTATAACAAAGTTCTAACAATTGTTTTTATTCTAATTATTAATGACATATTTTTTCTCAGGTACCATTTTGAAAATGTGTTTTTAAATAAAATTGCAATTGCTGTTTTTAGAAGGGACTTTTTCTGGCTTCGATCCAAATATTAAAAGAACTTTTTCGTTTAGAATTTTGCAATTAATTTTACCGGAAGAAAGCGGTTTGGAAATAATTGTTTTTGGAAAGGAATTTTATTTGTAATTTAGGGAGAGTGCTAAGTATGCGCTACTTGACATCGTCTTTATTTCTGAGGAAGCATGTGCAAATAATTCGATTGATTCTTTGATGCAGGAAAGCTTTTTAGCGAGCCGCTTTAGCGGGGAGTAGTTTATTAAACTTTTCCTTGGTACTTTAAAGGCGAGCCGCCTTGGCGGCGAGTAGTGAATTGAAACTTTCCTCGCTACTGTAAAGGCGAGCCGCCTTGACGGCGAGTAAACTGTTTAAACTTTCCTCATTTCTTTAAAGGCGAGCCGCCTTGGTGGCGAGTAGTTTTCTCAAACTGCCTTCACTACATTACAGCCCGTGCGACGCCGGGCTACGCAGCTAGTTGTAGTCATAATGCATAAATAATGCACATACTGTTTAACCCATTAATGCCTGAAATTTTATTTTCAGAATATATTTTGTATACTGGTTACAAACAGTGTGTAATGGACAGGAAAAATAATAAAAAAATATTACGTAAAAAATACATTTTTTATTAAGGAAAGAAGAATCGTCCCTTAAAAGTTGCGATAGACCCCAGAGGGTATATACTTTTTTTACTAATTTTTTTTTTCTGCCTACGATATAATATTTAAATAGACATTTTATAAGAAGAAATAAAATCAGCAATTAATATAAACTGGGAAGCTGGGAATAACTTTGAAAACTTTTTTTCTTGAGATTGTGAACGATGTAATTTTTGATAAAGGTCATATTAAAACTGCTATAGAACACACTTTACCATGGTTATGAGCTGCAATCTGTTAATAACGAATTGAAACAAAACCAAAGTACTAAATGAACACTATTATTTGGTTGAAATGTTCATTTGGTGGAAATTCAGACCCTTTTTTGGACCGTCCCTAAAAAGGGACGCTAGGCATTAATGGGTTAAAGTTCTATTAGCAAATTCGTCTCCTTTCTGATTAAATACAGTGCCCTTACACTGCAAAAATAAACCGTTGTTTTTACTGTATAATACTGGTAGCAAATGTTACAGTTTAAAACTGTAAAATGCGCAGTAATGAACTGCAAAACTAGCAATTTTACAGTTTATTACTATAAAGCAGCAATTGTACAGTTTATTACCACAATTGCAGTTTGTTACCATACTTTTACTGTTTATTACCACAAAACAAGCTGCATTATACTGTAAAATCAACAGTATAATACGGGCAGCAGAGGTTACAGTTAAAAATTGTAAAACAAACAGTAATAAACTGTAAAATTAGCAATTTTACGGTCAATTACAGTTAAATGATCAACTTTTACAGTTTGTTACTACAAAATTAGCTGTATTGTACTGTAAAAACACATTCATTTTTTAGTGTGGAATATCACCGCCACAAATATTTTTCGTTAAAAAACCCTCATTTCTATTGGACGACGGAACTTTGTGTGCGATGTGATTATTATTACAACGCTAATGATGTTGAACCTTGCTGAGATGAACACCTCAATAAAAGTCTCGTAAAGTAGGAAATCTTATATCCTTCATCGGCAGCAGTGATTATTATGCCATTAGCTCCAGACTCCAGCAACTTAGTTCTTCTTGACAGGAGCTGTCTGAGCATGATATGCATCTATTTCCTCCCTCCTGTTAAGAAGTCAATGGAGTAATTGCTTATACACAGCTGGAGATGGCGCAGGGTTTAAATTATTTGTGAAGGAAAGTTGCTAGCTTATTCAAGAGATATTTAAATTGCAGGTGAAGAATTTAGATTGCAGTTTGTGCTAGGGCTTCATTTCGTTGGGGTTGAGCATTAGTATGGATTTTACTATGGAATATTTTAATGTGTGTGTGTTTTTTTTTAACTCTCAAAACTGCAAATTATCAAGAAGAAAAATAAGAGCATGTTTCGCAGTTAAGCAGTTAAAGTTCTATTCCGCTCATTTACTCTTCCTAACTGAAAACTACTATCAAGAGAAACAGTTGGCGCATGTTTTGCTGTTAAACAGTTAAAACATTGCTTCATTCCTTTAGTACCTAAGTGCAAACCCTTTTTAAAAGTAATAACTTCAGCATTATTTGCAGTTGAATAGATATAACGTTGCTTCGCTCCTGTACACTCTAAACCTGTATGTAGGATATTTTATCAAAAATGATAGTTAAGGATCGTTTTGCAATTAATCAGTTAAAAGATTGCTTGGCTTTTTTACTCCCCAAACTGAAAAAAGAGCACTAGATAGGGCAGATTTTGTCCTTAACCAGTTAAGCTTGCTTTAATTCGTGCTTTCATTCCTTTACTCCCAAAATGTCAAATTAATATCACGAGTAATATTTTCACCTCAAAACTTCAAATGATTAACAAAAGTAAAATCTTCACTCCTACCAAACTCCCAAAAAGCAGCTTTTATTTCTGGCAGAGTAAGGGTGTGGACAAGAGTTCGCATCAAAGTGTGTTAAATCATATTGTCCCATGAAGAAGTCAGGTGAGGCGAAGTGAATCTCAAGTAAATCCATCCAAATCAAAACCTAATAGAAAGTTAACTAACGAGTGCAACATTACGAGGGATCTTTCGCTGTGGCAGGTCATATTAGGAAATCCAGCTTGTAACAAAAGGTATAAGTACGTAATCGTTAATCTGCAAAAAAAAAGGTGTTGTTTTTACAGTGTAATACTGGCGGCAGAGACTCCAGTTTAAAACTGTCAAATGCACAATAATAAACAAGCAAATTTAGTTTATTACTGTACCGCAAGTTTTAGTTTATTTACCTCAATTTTACAGTTTATTACCACAAAATTAGCTGTATTATGCTATAAAAGCAACAGTATATAATACTGGCAGCAGAGATTCCAGTTTAAAACCTTTATAGGTATACACTGTAAATTAGCAGTTTTACAGTGTATACCTATAAAGCAGCAATTTTACAGTTTATTACTGTAAAATTATAAATTTTTAGTTTGTTAAAATAAATTTAGCTGTATTATACTGTAAAACCACATCTAATTTTTACAGTGTAAAGAGCTGTTTACAAAAACTAATTTCAGCTTTTTGAGCAAGTAAAAACCATTTGTAGAGAAGTACATGATGTAGGGATGGTAGGTCAAAGCTTCCATTTAGGACAACAGCACTTTTTTGACTTTGAAAGAGCACATCGCATTGTTTCAGGAAATTTTACGAACTTCCCTGTGAAGTTCACAAGCGTCGGTTTTCTTCCTATTAAAACTTGAGTGACCAATTGTATCTCGCATGTTCTTTTGATCTGTGTCGGATAATAGTTAGAACATTGCAGCGCATTATTTAATAAAAGTTACTTCCCAAATGATGTTTCCCTTTTCTGTGTTGCTAAATAGAGACTTCCGAGTGGGTTACCTGATTTTTTTTTATGACCAGCATCGTCGATAATTTAAAACTACCGAACGCTGCAAAATGACTTAAAATTCTTACAAAATGAGAATGTTTCACTTTAACTTGCTGCGTTTGGTCGCAAAAAGATTTTCTTTATGCGTGTCTTATTAATACAAAAGCTCCGTTGCTGTCGATGTAAGCTTTTCATAAAACCAACTACATAAAAATTCAAGTGAAGTGAATACTTAATGTAGCTTCAAATATTGATATTGTAAATTTACGGAAATTAAAATTTGAATATCAGTGATACACTTCTTACTTTAAAATGCAAATAGGAAAATAAAATATGCTCACGACATTTCCTTTCCTTAAAACGTAATTGAAACATATCCTGATTTCAGCTGAATATAATACGTACTTTGATAGCTCGATTTCAATTTCCAAACAATTGAGAAAACATGGAAATCTTTTGAAGATAGTAGCCTCAAGCGAATAAATTGCTTTGAACGGAAGAATTTAAAGGCATGAGCGGATATTGCAGATGAACGTCTTTAGAACGGACAACTTGCACGACGGCGACGGTTCCAAAGAATTTTTTCCCCAACCGCAGTTTTATCGCCGGGGGAAATAACTCAGATTTAAAAAGAGTTTTCGAATAAAATTCGAACCGTCCCCCAAGAGCTTCCAAGCTCGGACTTCCAATAGACAATAGATGAAAACATGCGTTACCAAATAAGTCTGCAGAGGATTTCGCCGTGCTTTGGAACAAGAAACAACACGCCTTCGCTTCTTTCCCAGAACGATAGAAAGTACAAATATTTATTGAACTTTTACGAAGGCAAATTCCTTTTGTATTGTTATTTCCAGCCTTCTGGGACAGCCGAAAAAAGCTTTTCTGACATTTTATCTATGTTTTGTATACTCATTTGAGCGTGATAGAAATGTAGAAGGAATTTAAATGATGGAAGAGGAATTTAGCAACATACGCATTTCTTTAATACTGTCGAATTACTACTGTACCGCAGCCTTCAATACTTTATTATAAGAGATAGGGGATGAAAATAATCTTTTGTTTAAATAAAAGTAGATTTTTGCAACTTTTAACAAAATTTAAATAAATTTAAGTAAATGACATTGCATTCTTACATTGAAAAACTTGGTACGCCATGCAGTAAAAAGAAACATTTTCTGTAAGAGAATGCAGTGCAGTGTCCTTGAGAGTATAATTTAAAAACTTAATATCAAATTTAATCTTCAATTTCTCCAAATTCGAAACTAAAACTATTTATCGAAGGAAGTACAGAATCTAAATATGCGTATATAAAACCTTTTGAAACTGTAGTACAGCAGACATAAAATATTCATATTTGCAAAGTTTCTACAAATAACAGAAACAAAACAAATTATAATTTAAGAAGGTTTAGAATCAATTTCTGTGATCAAGTTTTCGCATTAGTTTTAACCATGGTTTTGTTAGCGTCACAATGGTTCTTCTTGTTGTTTATGTTTTGTTTTTTAAACAATCATAAGCTATTTATGAAGTGACATAACTTATATTATTTTGTAGTAAAATACCGGTCAATAAAAATGTATGGATCCGTTTAAATGTAGCGGCATATATTTAAAATTTTACGTATTAAGTGAGAATTTGGGCTCTTTTATAGACAACTATTTAGTGTGCCAATTGCACAAAAAAATACGTTGAAAATTAAGAGCACATAGGAACTGCGCATTAACTGAAGCTGCTGTTCAGGTCAGAATAACAGTTGCATAAGTCAGCTTCCAGGGAGTAAAGGAACAAGAGCTACATTTTCTGCTGAGAAAACATTTTGCTATAGGTTCTTTCATTTACTTAATTTTCTTGCCATTAAAAGATTTACAGTGACATTGGGATATAGGTCATTTAAAATTAATTTAAAACAAGTTCAAAGTATCCCCTTCTAATAGTTGATTCCAACTTTTGTTTCAGTGAAAGCATTTCTCTTGGAATTAAAAAAAACAAAAACAAAAACAATCACTTAAAAAGGAGATGCGATTACTTAACCCACTTTTATTTTAATCATACATATGTACAGAAGGCAAGGAGAAACAAAAATGCAAGTGCAATTATAGACATATTCATCCAAAATTACTTAATTGGAATTTAGCTTCCTTTGGAAAATACTAATGTCAAACGTTAGCTTACAATGAAAGAAAAAAGGCTCAAAAAGCTTTTTAATGCAGAAAAGCTAAAGGCAAAACAAGGATACAATGTTTTTATTTAAATTGCATCAAAAAAAAACATTTTTTGAAACTTGACAATAAATATCTGAATTCTTCTTAAATATTGTATCTTTTTCTTTTATAAGTTTGAAGCAACTAATAGAAAAGTTTTTCCCTAGTTCTAGTTTTCAGTTTTGAGTATTTCAGTTTCATTTTTGCTTTTACGCTTAGGGCTACTCAATTTCTGCTGAAGAACTGAATTGGAGGCATAAAGCCGGATGTTTCCCGAAGTAATTTTCGAAAAGATGTTTCAGAGTTTCTTTTCTCCAGCCTCAGTACCCTCGAGAAATAACTGCAATATTACAAAATTCAAAGGGAATTCTGAAGATATCATAATAACTTCAAGCTTCAAAGTTTGATAAAAAGTACTATGCAAAAATATGTATAGTGCCATTTTGTATAGACAACAAGCGAGATTTATCCACTACATAAATTTAAAAAAGGAAAAAAAACCGCATTTATTATTATTTATTTATTTCAGTCAATTACTCGAGCTCTTGGTAGGGTCAGAAGAAATGTTTATTTACTTATTTCTTTAATTTTTGTCCTTTAATTTTATAAAAATGTGGTTAATAGTACATGAAAAATATTTACAGCCCGTTAATGACATCCAGGCATTGCAGTTTCATCCTTGTTATGCACTTATCAGTGTAGTACGATGCTATGAAATATGCTATGGGAAGTTTCGAATTATTTTAATTAAGTTTAAAGTGACATCAGCGGATTAAATTGGAATTTAATTTAGAGGTAAGTTATACAATATCAGACACTATGTTGTACTGTAATAATAGATGTCGTTTTTACAGTATAATGCAGATAATTTTACAGTAATAAACTGTAAAATTGCTAGTTTCAATGTTTATTACAGTGAATTTTACATTTTTTCAACTGGAACCTCTGCTGCCACTATTATATCGTTGTTTTTACAGTATAATACAGCTAATTTTATTGTAAAATTGCTAATTTTACAGTAATAAACTGCAAAATGGCTAGTTTTATAGTTTATTGCTGTGCTTCTACAGTTTTAAGCTGGCACCTCTGCTGAAAGTATTATACTGTAAAAACAACGGCTCTTTTTTTTTTTTTTTTTGCAATGTATAATACCAGAAGATATTTTATGTAAACCGAGAGTTAAAAAGCTGTTTGGAGCAATGAACATCAAAACACCAGCAAAAAGTATTTTTAAACGACTTCATATTCCCTAGAAAAATCCGTAGGTGTTGAAAACAACACTGAAACACAAAAAAGGAAAAAGTTTGCTTCCAACAAAATTGTGCACACAAGTCACGACTCCGAAGTTTTTAGACTCCTCTTTTACATCTCCAACTACTAACGGTTGCAGAAACTTTTATGAGACTGAGTTTATGTATATTTGAGCTCAGCAGAGTGGCGTTAAACTGACAAGTAACGCCTTTGCTGAATGCGTTACCACGAATGTGCCAGGAAAAGTGTAATAAATGCAAATTGTGCGTTAAAAATGTATGTACCAAACGTTCTCGTGTTCCCAAACTCTTAGCAAATGGGAATCGAACTCGACATGTAAACTTTTAGTGTAAAGGAAATTTTCAGCAGCCTCAGTTCAGAATTCGTTTGTTTTTAATGAATAAAAAAATGTTGGTGGAGAAGGAGTATTGTGTGGATTAGGAATTTATGCTACTTTCTGATTGTTTGTTATCATAGATGAATATGTGATGGAAATTACTGATCCTATACATTTCTGTCGTGGTTTCATGATTATTTGACTAGGTTCATCATCGTTATTGTAAAACGAATCGTTGCAAATTTAGTTAAACATATGTAAAAAGAGTTGGACTTTTTGGAAGAGTCAGACAAAGAGAAAAACCATTTAGCAATTGCGTATAGTAATGTATTTTTTTACAGTTTTAATAATGCCGTGCTGATTTTAATCTTGACCCTTTTACTTTTAGGACCCTTTTACCCCGTTGGGACAAGGAAATTTCTCTGGAGTGCACTGTACCGCTATTAATATTTTAGATTTTTTTTAATATAAAATACTTATTGGAGTGTAATACGTTTATGCATTTCGCAATTATTTCACACCAAACAGCAGCTCCACCCTTTCCTTAAAAATTTATCAGCATTTTTAAAATACTCATTATGCTTCTCATTAGTACTAGCATCTCAAATGATAACTTAGTACACGACTTTTCCAAAAGTAAGTTATTTTTCTCACAAGCAAACGCGAATCTTTTCTAAGATCGTCTTTGATCCAATTTGTACACGATATTATGAATAATACATTAACATGAATAATTTACTTAGTTTCCTCTTTATAAATTTTTTTAGTAAAGAAACTATGTCAAATTTGTTCACAAACATAAATAACACATTAACATGAATAATTTACTTAGTTTCCTCTTTATAAATTTGTTTAGTAAAGAAACTATGTCAGATTTGTTCACAAACATAAATAACGCACTTTAAGTGCAGCAAAGTAGAGATTATATGCTATGGTCATATACTTAACCGCATAATATAAGAAGGAATTAAAATAAAATAATTCAACAATCTCAATATGGCCTGTTTTTAAAACTTGTATTTTAATCTGTCTATTATTATTATTATAATTACTATTATTATTATAATTACTATTAGTATTACTTGAGAACTTACTATTAGTATTATTATTACTATTATAATTATTATTATATTACTATTCTTCATTATTCTTATTATATCAGTTTTATTTTTAAAACAATCTAAATAAACGATTTCAAAATCAACTTAGTTTTCTAGTTCAGCAAACACATTTTTTACATCATGTAAATGTTACTAACCGTCAATAAAATTTTTAGTTATAATGTCCATACAAAGACAAATTCAAAATTCACATACGGCAATATACAGTTTTAACTGATACATCAACTTCAACTCCCATGAAGATACATATAAAAGGAATAAAAATAAATAGTAATAAACAAACTACCAAAAAATGTAAATATTTCTGATTCTAACATCTTACATACTATGCAAAAAACAAAAACGATAAACTATTAACACATTCTATCGCAGCAAGATCAAAAGTTTTCGTCTTTCCAAAAGAAATTCTTGAACAAGAACGAAATATTTTTTATCCCATCGATTCAAAAAGAAATTTCAGCAACTTAAAACTTCGCTAAACTTACTTCACAGCCTTATAAGGAGTTTTTAGGTAAGTTTTTTAGTAAATATCATACACGAAGGCAACAAGAGAGGCAACAGGTGTTGCGGATGCAAAGGGACAGCACTTTTTTGAATAATGCATGAAGTGTTCTTACCGATAAAGGGAAAAGTTTCCTTTTTTTTTCGAGGTATACTTTACCGAAGATGCTATACTTCTCTTAAAAGGAAGATATAGTACGCCTTGGAAATATCTTTTCTCTTAAAAACTTTCTAAAGATTAAGGAAGGAAAAGTGCGATTTAGAGTATAAAAGCTTTTGATTTTGTAACTATTTCTTTTAAAAAAAACAGAACGTGTTATTCGCATCGCATTAAAATTACCTGCAAGTAACGCTTAAGAAAGCCTTAGTAATCTTACTAGAATAAAGATAAAATGATCAGATTTTTTACAAAGATTTGCGTCATAGCACTTAAATAGCGAGTGCAAAACAAAAGCATTCGGGCATATCTTTTAAAAATGCATTTCCTACATGTAACGTCTTAAAATTATTGTATTTTATCATTATTTCAAAAGAATTAACTGTAAGTACTCCATTTTACTTTGCATTGTTTAGTAAAAATATATTTTATTCAAAAGCAGGAGCAGAATTGTATATTATATTTTTCAGCACGTCGTATTCAAAAACGATTCGTTAATTGAGATAAATGCTGTAAAACATATTAGTATATTTTTTAAGACTTTTTAGCTAGGAGCTACGTTGAGTAATGGACTTTTGTAGATAGAATTTTATACATTGGTCAGTGACTAAAATTGTTCTTTCATACTAGCGTATGATTCAAAGAAGTTTGTAAACTACCGTTTTCATTTTATTATAGCTAAAACTGTAAGAGCAGATTTAATATATATATATATATATATATATATATATATATATATATATATATATATATATATATATATATATATATATACTAGTTGACCCGGCAAACGTTGTTTTGCCATATAAATAATTTCCTAGTAATTTCTAGTGTAGACAAAAAATAGCTTACTTATTGTAAGTACGTATGTATGTATTGTAGAGTGTGTATATTGTATGTGAGTAAGAATGTGGTATATGCGTGAAATAAGCATGGAGCGCTGTGAACGATGAGGGAATATAAAAATAACAAAAGGCAAACATTATTTTTAAGTTATTATAATTTATTCCTTAAAATTATATACCATTAATTAAACAATTACGACAGTAACACTATTAAACAATATCAATCTCTTAATGCTATAGCGTGAACAATATTCTTTGTTAGTCCATCTTTAGCTAACACAAACAAACTGGATCGTTTACCCACTCGAGAGCATGCCACGTATAATTGTCCGTGTGAAAAACATGGTGTTCTCAAATCTAAGCCACAAACAGACATCGTTTGACCTTGGGATTTGTTGATAGTCATTGCAAATGCCAATCTAATCGGAAACTGTATACGTTTAAATTGAATTGGCACATCTGTAGGTATAATAGGAATCCGTGGTATGAGTATATTTTCACCTCTGAACTTGCCATTTAAAATCCTGGCTTCGATCACGTTTTTCATTAATTTTTGAATGATTAATCGCTTACCGTTGCACAGCCGGGGCGGGTTCAAATTACGAAGCAAGATAATTGGAGATCCAACCTTTATTTTTTAAAAATTTGTGTCACTTTAATGGTCGTTCATACCCCCCCCCCCCTCTCTCGCAGTGAAAAAAAAACATTACACAGCAGATTTTGCCTAATAACTCAACACTCATGGTGTTTGATACGTTTTATTTGTTTTGTAATGATGTTTTTTGGTCACAACCAATATGAAAATCACAAAAAATAGTTTCTTTAATTTTTAACATATATTTATCTTCTTCAGAATTTTTGACTTTTAATGTTACCTTGAATTTGACATAAATGCAAGGTATAAAATACAGAATTTTATAAAGGTACAAAAATTAACATAATTGATAGTGTATATAATTTTTGAAAAAATAATATAAGTGCCGCAAATCAAAAACCATTTATTGCCACAATCGATTCGCCCCCAAAAATGGCGCAAACGTCCATAAGAAAATTCTACAGCATCGAAGGACCCCATTGCCAATTTTAACAAAGATCCGACCAAAACTGTCATTTTGTACTATAAAAAAATATGGGGTAGATCCCCATGAGGGGATGTACCTGCATAAGGACATTACAATCATTAAAATCATTAAAAAAAAAAAAAAAACTCATGCAGCTGTTCGAAAAAACCCTTGCGGACCTGGATTCGATCTCATTCCATCAGGAACTTCAACCTGACGCGCCTAACCACTTGACCATCGGGTCGCTCATTGAAGTAAGGATTTACGATAACACATATTGTTTTAGTTCAGTAGATCAGATGTTATGTGCGAACAAAAAAAAATAGGGATGGACTACCCCTAACATTTAGGGGGATGGAAAATAGATGTTGGCCGATTCTCATAGATACTGGATAAGCACAAAAAATTTCATCAAAATCGGTCAAGCCGTTTTGGAGGAGTATGGCAACGAAAACTGTGACACGAGAATTTTATATATTAGATTAATTAAACAATTACGACAGTAACACTATTAAACAATATCAATCTCTTAATGCTATAGCGTGAACGATATTTTTTGTTAGTCCATCTTTAGCTAACACAAACAAACTGGATGGTTTACCCACTCGAGAGCATGCCACGTATAATTAATTGTCCGTGTAAATAACATGGTGTTCTCAAATCTAAGCCACAAACAGACATCGTTTGACCTTGGGATTTGTTGATAGTCATTGCAAATGCCAATCTAATCGGAAACTGAATACGTTTGAATTGAATTGGCACATCTGTAGGTATAATAGGAATCCATGGTATGAGTATATTTTCACCTCTGAACTTGCCATTTAAAATCCTGGCTTCGATCACGTTTTTCATTAATTTTTGAATGACTAATCGCGTACCGTTGCACAGTTCAAATTACGAAGATAATTGGAGATCCCACCTTTATTTTTTGAAAAATTGTGTCACTTTAATGGTCGTTCATACCCCCCCCCCCCTCTAGCAGTGAAAAAAAACTTTATACAGCAGATTTTGCCTAATAACTCAACACTCATGGTGTTTGATACATTTTATTTGTTTGTAATGACGTTTTTTGGTCACAACCAATATGAAAATCACAAAAATAGTTACTTTAATTTTTAACATATATTTATCTTCTTCAGAATTTTTGACTTTTAATTTTACCTTGAATTTGACGTAAATGCAAGATATAAAATACAGAATTTTATAAAGGTACAAAAATTAACATAATATAATTGATAGTGTGTATAATTTTTGAAAAAATAATATAAGTACCGCAAATCAAAAACCATTTATTGCCGCAATCGATTCAAAGCCCCCAAAAATGGCACAAACGTCCATAAGAAAATTCTACAGCATCGAAGGACCCCATTGCCAATTTTAACAAAGATCCGACCAAAACTCATTTTGTACTATAAAAAAATATGGGGTAGATCTCCATGAGGGGATGTACCTGCATAAGGACATTACAATCATTAAAATCATTCAAAAAAAAAAAAAAAAACCATGCAGCTGTTCGAAAAAACCCTTGCGGACCTGGATTCGATCTCATTCCATCAGGAACTTCAACCTGACTCGCCTAACCACTTGACCATGGGGTCGCTCATTGAAGTAAGGATTTACGATAACACATATTGTTTTAGTTCAGTAGATCAGATGTTATGTGCGAACAAAAAAAAATAGGGATGGACTACCCCTAACATTTAGGGGGATGAAAAATAGATGTTGGCCGATTCTCATAGATACTGGATAAGCACAAAAAATTTCATCAAAATCGGTCAAGCCGTTTTGGAGGAGTATGGCAACGAAAACTGTGACACAAGAATTTTATATATTAGATAAAGCAAACTACAAACAATAACTAAAAGCTGTAGACCAACTTCTTTTCTCCGGTCTTGAACAGCGAGACTGTTTGTTAATGAAAACTCATTTTATTTTGTAACATCCATACGAAAAGTCATTTCTCCTTTGACGTTGTCGTCCAAACGTTTATGACTTTTATGAATAATTCAATAATAATGACTACTCATAAAAACAATTCATTAAATGAAGTGGAAACGTTAAAAGATCCAAATCTCTTCTATCGAGCAGTTGCCATAAATTTACATGCCTTTGTTTGGGTGCCATAAAGTTTGACTTAACAAATAACGACATTCTCATTGTTAGGAATTCTTGTTTTCATTATCCAGAAACTATTGTATTGAATAAAAGTATAAATATTTTTATTGCACTTGTTGCACAATTTATCTTTATTTATGTATGAATACATTATTAAAACGGCAATGTCTTTTGACGACCAGCCGAAGAATGACGACTACTCATGAAAAAAATATTCAATAACCCAATCAGAAACATCAACAGATCCAAACGACTCCAGCCGACCAGCCCCAATAAATTCACTTCACCAGCCTGCATGCGAAATTGTTGCTTCGAAATTAAATTTTATGACGCAAAAGAAAGGCCAAATAAACTTTCTCCGAAGCTCCAAATGAAGACGAAGATGGAAAAAACGCATAAACCTGCCTATCTCCGGAACCATCGACAATGGCAGTATCTCTGCTGGTGATTCAAGAGTCATTTGCAATTCGGGATGTATTGTCCCCCATCCTCGGGGACGGAGTTGTTTCATCCAAATATTATTCAACGAGGCTATTGGAGCAGAGGATCGGGAGCAATGACGGCGCCTCGTCTTCTCTGGGTAACCGGGAATTCGCCAGACTGGCGCCCGCTGGTCCGGGAGGAGACGCCGATAAGCTCTTAAAAGATAAGCCGCACTGGACGGAGAAAAGTGATCGTGTTTGTGTTTTGTTGGAGAAAATAAAGTGACAGGGTCGGGGGGATTTATCGTGAACGTGGAGGGCGGAGAAATTATTTCCGAAGACGTTTTTTTGTCGGTCGGGGAATGGATGGGATTCATAACTCAGGGAAAGAAAAAATGTCCTGTTTACTGAGAAAGGGTAAAGTGATATAGAGAAAATTGAGCTTCAAGTTCGTTAAAAGTTTTGCGGATTTAAATGAGAGTTTTCAGTATTTTTCATAAGCATATTTGTCAGTGTGTTGTTCGAGAAATGTATTTACCAATCTAATTTGAAATTCAGATTTAATCGATGCTCTTTTTCATCAGCGTCATCGGTGTCATGTTTTGAAATATAAGTTCATTAAAAGCTTTTTGGATTTGAATGAGAGTTTCAGTATTTTCCATATAATTTTTGAGTCATGGTGTTTCTCGAGAAATTTATTGCCGATCTCTGCTGAAATACATCTTCATCGCTGCTCTTTTTTTATCAGACCCATCAGTGGCATGTTTTGAGCTACAAATTCCTTAAAAGTTTTTTTGATTTAAATGAGAGTTTCAGTACTTTCCATATAATTTTATGTCATTGTGTTCTTCGAGAAATTTATTGCAGATAGCATTCGAAAATCAAATTTCATCTTTGCTCTTTTTTATAAGACCCATCAGTGGAATGTTTTGAGGCACAAGTTCGTTAAAAGTTTTGCGGATTTAAAAGGGAGGCTTTTCATTTTTTGAAGTATTTTGAATCATCATGTTATACAAGAAATTTACTACCGATCCTTTGTGAAATTCTGATTTCATTACTGATATTTTTTTCCTCCACATGGACTATGAAATACGTAAACTAAAAACCACCATGTTTGAGATTTCGGGCTACGTGGCTTTTATGACTTATGACTAATTCAGTTAAAAATAAAATTGAAGTTAATTAAGGGGAAAGGTTTGGAATAGTGGAATGTAGAGTTCAAAATGAAATTCAAAAAATGTTTGCGATTTTTAAACGATATGAAGTAGCATAAGTTTTTAAACTAAGTTTTTTTAAAGAAGGGATCAAAAGTAATTAAATCCTAGCTAAATATGTTACATGCTCCTGTTTAGTAATTTACTACGGGATATATACGAGCTTCGTAGCAAATAAATAGGATCGACAAGGAAAACATATTTACAGAGATAAGATTGAGCAATTACTTCGCTTGGTAGCTTTAAGGAACACGCGACACAGGCATTTCAAAGAGAATTAAGTTTTGTCAGGCAGATGTTGTTATTTTTAATTTCAGCGGTCAAAAGTCTCGTCAACCAAAAGTCAATCCCCCTGTATGTTTTTTTTAACGTGATTGGAACTTCATTTTAATAAGTTTCCGTTTAATTAATCTTTTTACCAAACTGGATGAACTTACTTTTTTTTTTAATTATTTATTTAAAAACAACTCCCAAAACTGCCAGAAGAGACTAATTTGATTCATGAAAAATGTAAATAAATACGTTGCAAGTTACTATTCAGCAGACTTATAAGACTAGGAATTAATTTTAACATGTTTGGTGAGACTTTTATGAAAGGAGTAACCGCCTACGGCCTACACATAGCGCTGATGTCATATATCTTGTGATAGCTTAGATCTTGTGATCTTGGCAATAAGTTGAAGGCTCATTGCTAAGTTGGCATCATTTTTGGCCTGAAATTTGGCAAGTTATTGCCAAATATCTCCATGTTTGATTACGTTTTGTACATCCGGTTATGTAACATGTGTGATAACGACACCCAGCCAAATGCCAGTCAGAAACAAATAGGTAAACTTTTATACTACATGTATTTTTTAAAGATAGCTGATAGCTTAATTTTTTTCTATATTTAGCTTAATAATTTCCTTTTTCTTACATTGCAATTGAGCTTAAAAGCTTACAAATATTTTCTTCATGAATTGAGATCCATATGCATTAGTTATTTCTTTATTTTACAAAACTCCTTTAGCTCTTCTTAAATACGAAGGATGACTTCTTCAGAGTTTGACATTTGATTTCTATATTTCCGTCAAACAATTTATGGTTGATTCATATTACAACTAAGCCTAAAAAAATGCAGAATAATGTTAAAGAATCGAAAACCGGGTACATTAGTTCCATTTATTTAAAGGTTTTATTCCTCCAACCTCCTTTATCTCTTCTTAGCTAGAAACGATGCCTTCTTCTCCAGAACTTGAAAGGACTTCAAACTTCGTGCCTTATCTTGGAAGTTTTTGCTCCACGTCAGCAATTTGACATGACCAACAAAGCAGTTCGTTCAGCGAAAGCCCTCTGGGGACGCAATCACTTGACGATAAAAGAAATTTGTTCTATTTAAAAGGGTGCTGTGGAGGAAAGGATTTAATTCAGAGGCGCCGTCAAGGCTCCTTTTTCGTGGCTGAATAGGGAGGTCTTCGAAAGAAAAGAGGTATCTAGGTGGGTGAACTTTAAGTAAATTTTGGGGTATCCGTGGCGCAGTTAGCCGATTCAGTTCAGGCTGACATGTTTATAGGGGAAAAAACGTCAGAAGCCTTTTAGGCAGAGGCGGATATTGTTTACTTAGTACAGCATTCTTATTTTGATTTGGAGAGTGAAAGATATAATAAAATTGCACCAACCACTTTTATGGGTGATATTGAAAAACCATTTAAAATTCACTTATTATCTTTTCTGAATTACAAGTAATATGAAGTTTGACCATGAAGTAAGGTAACCATAAAGTGCCATGAACATATAATAAATAAATCAATATTTGGAATCTTAACATCATCATTGTGAGTTTGACCACTATTGTCGGGCATATCAATTACTATTATGAAATGTGACTGCAAGAAGAAATAAGGCCAAATGTAAGAATTTCGTTGTAAGAATCAGTTAAAGACTGCAATAAATTGAGGTTAAATTTCATAGACAGTAGAAAGATCCATGCTTAGATTCGGGTTTAGAAGCAAAGTAAAATCACACTCCAAACTCTTGCCGAACTTCAATGGCACATAACAATTAGGCAGTATAAATCGCTTGCAAGTACTTTTTATGGTTAAATTTTCGCTGTAAAACTAGAATACTTTTTCTTGCAAGCAGTTTTTAAAACCATTGTCTGCTAGTTAAAAGTAGCACTTTGAACACTTAAGTGTAAGGTTAAGTGTTTTTTTTTTTTTTTTTTGAGTTCCTGAGAGTGATCAGAGTTTATATACAGGGTGTCCACTCCTATTGTGGACCAATAGCTAATTTCTAAACCGTTAGAGATACGCATATAGTTCATTTAGGGAAAAATCTCTAAATTACGTAAGGAATTTTCGGTCTATTCAATGTTTTTCAAAAAATCAAATTTTGAAAGAGTTACGAAATTTAAATTTTTATACAGCCCCCCAGTCCTATCAATCATATTTAGTAAAACATTCTGGACACTGTAACGTTTAAAACTAAAAAAAAATCACTGTTCTACCACAAAAAGTGACCGAGTTATGACGTTTTGAAAAATCAAGATTTTGAAGGATTTTGCATACGGTCCCTTAAGCGATCTCTCGATGACGTCATGAAATAATGCAAAATCTTGATTTTTCAAAACGTCATAACTCGGTCAATTTTTGTCGTAGAAGAGTGATTTTTTTTTAGTTTTAAACGTTACAGTGTCAAGAATGTTTTACTAAATATGATTGATAGGACTGGGGGGCTGTATAAAAATCTAAATTTCGTAACTCTTTCAAAATTTGATTTTTTGAAAAACATTGAATAGACCCGAAATTCCTTTCGTAATTTAGAGATTTTTTCCTAAATGAACTATTTGCTTATCTCTAACGGTTAAGAAATTAGCTATTGGTCCACGATAGGAGTGGACACCCTGTATATAAATCAAATAAAATATCTCGCTTTTTACAGAACTTTTTTGGATGGTTCCAAAAGCCAACAACAATCTGAATGAAGACGAAATTCATTATGAGCCGATTTCGTCAATGTAACCGAGATTTGAGTATATGCAGTTTATTTTCAGTTCGTACTACACAGAATCGTTTTCTGCCATTAAAAATACCTCAATTTAAAGGTTGTTGCTAAGTTTTCGTGGTTCGGGACAAAAATTACAGGTCAATGTTATTGTATCTGCATAAACTCTGTCAAAAAAAAAAATAGTTTTTTCTTTGAAAAAAAAGGAAAGAAAAGAAACTTGAGCAATTTCATCCGCAAAAAATAAACTTAAGTGCTACGAAAAAATGCGCTGTTATTACATAAACAGCTATGAGATTAAAAGAAAAAATAGCACACATTGCGTAAATATAATGGCCACTCCTAATGTCAGCAGAAAAAAATTGTAACAGTCACAAACATAAAAACAATGTTATCTCCACAAAAGACTCGAATTATCGTTGAATCCAAATATCGATGTAAAAAAAATAATCACAATGAGTGTAAAAAATAGACATGAAGGAAAGCATGAATACTTCTAAATTAAAGAACCATTCATCGAACGCAACTTTCGAAAACATAAAAATATTTTTCGCTAAGGTTTTGCAAAAGCAAAAGTTTTTCTGGTTTTTTACTTTCTTCTATATCTATTATATAGAAGAAAGTATTGGTTTCGTAAAAATTTTCGAATGTCGAATTTTGACGGATTTGCACGTTTTGAGGTGCGCTGAGTCCATTTCGACCATTTTTGGAAAATGTCTGTCTGTGTGTGTGTGTGTGTGTGTGTGTGTGTGTGTGTGTGTGTGTCTGTCTGTGTGTGAGTCTGTATGTGTGTGACCAGTTTTTGTGGCCGCGCTAGAGCAAAAACTACTGCATGAAATCGAACAAAAATTTTTTCACATATGCACCACCATGTGAACTGGTGCACCTGACTTTGTTTAGCGAATTCCTCCAAGGGGGGTGGAGCAATCGCACGTGTTCTGCGCGTGGGTGATTGCTATATCTCAGGAAGTAACCGGCGGAATAAAACGAAAATTGGTCCATAAATAGACCCTACTGAGTACAGGTGCTGATTCAATTTGCGTGTCAATATCTCGAAGGGGGGTGAAGCAATCGCACGTGTTCTGCGCGTGGATGATTGCTATATCTCAGGAAGTAACCGGCGGAATCAAACGAAAATTGGTCCATAGGTAGACCCTACCAAGTACAGGTGCTGATTTAATTTGCGTGTCAATATCTCGAAGGGGGGTGGAGCAATCGCACGTGTTCTGCGCGGGGGTGATTGCTATATCTCAGGAAGTAACAAGCGGAATCAAACGAAAATTGGTCCATAGATAGACCCTATAGAGTACAGGTGCTGATTCAATTTGTGTGTCAGTATCTTGAAGGGGGGTGGAGAAATCGCACGTGTTCTGCGCGGGGGTGATTGCTATATCTCAGGAAGTAACAGGCGGAATCAAACGAAAATTGGTCCATAGGTAGACCCTATTGAGTACAATCGCTGATTCAATTTGTTTGTCAATATCTCGAAGGGGGGTGGAGCAATCGCACGTGTTCTGCACGAGGGTGACTGCTATATCTCAGGAAGTAACTGGCGAAATCAAACGAAAATTGGTCCATAGGTAGACCCTATTGAGTACAGGTGCTGATTCAATTTGTGTGTCAATATCTCAAATGGGGGTGGAGCAATCAAAAGTGCTTATTTTGTCATTGCACCTACTGTATCTCGGGAAATATTGCTGCGATTTGAATGAAATTTGGAATAACACTAACCCAATATGGAAGCAAGCATCGATTAAATTTTGGCGCCAATCGCCCCAGGGGGAGGGTGGGGTGATTTTTGCGCTTAGTCAACAATGCGAAAAATTAATTCATTAAAAAATCGCTTTCACGCTATTTAATTATCAAAACAGCTGAAAACTTTCAATGATTTGAAATTTTTGACTGTTGCCAATTTCTTTTTACTAACAAATAAAATGTTTGCAATTAATCTAAACAAGGCTTTTGCAATGATTTCCAATTTCGCTCATTGATTCTGCATTTGCAGGGCTATTACGATAATTGGGAAATTGTAGCTGTCTCCAATTACTTGGGCGAGTACGTATTTTATTTTGTAACCGGAATTCATAAGATAGATATAGAAGAAAGTTTCGTGACGGCCACGACAGCTAGTTATTTTATAAAATGGCTTATATCTACACACATCTGTTACAGATTAAAACTCCTTCGCACAAACTAGCAATCCTTTGAACAAACTAGATTTTAAAAGTTTATTACCGCTTTAACACTACTTTCAAAGCTTACTGTCTTTATGTTGTTTTTTTTTTTTATTCGTCCTATTCTTCTTCTACGTATTATCTTGATAACATGGATTGCGTTCTTACATAAAATCTAAGAATAAAAGCTAAAAGATTCTGTACCTGGTTTCTGTAAAAGGCATTTTCGGAAAATTTCAATTCGAATGAACGAAGAATCAATTTAATTCTTTATGCTAAAAGCTTTCTTTAATGTTCTCATGTCCCGTAAGAAACGGATCAAATACATTAGCTTTTTAGGAAAGATTCTTACACAATATACATTTCGTCATGGATAGTTAGGATAAATTACATGGGTTCAATACTAGCAAAAGATACAGCTTTTAGTCAAGAAATTCTATACACTGCTTTTGCTTAACCGGTTGCTTTACGGTTAATGCTAAAAACATTACATTTTTTCATAGCCCTTACGATTTTGTTCTATCCTTAAAAGCAATATCAAACATTGCAATGGCGCATTAAGTGGATAAAACAGAAAGAATTGAGTTTCTTACAGAATATTATATGTAGCAAAGCAGTAACAGCATGATAGGTTGCACGTTACGGCGCTATATGTGCTATGGAAATGGTTAGGAAAAAAAATCGTTTTAGTGTTCCATGGACTCTTTTCGTGGATAATAGTTTTTGTAAGTGAGCCACTGCTCTGAAGGGAGAGGGGGAGGCAAGGTTAAGATTGCATACTTGTGTCATTTAGAATTAATAATTGCCGTTTATGTATCTTGTGCATTAAACACCTAATGTTCTTTTATAAAAATGATCAACGTAATACATTACTCTTGTTTAAAAATAAATGTAAATATGCATATTACTATTAGTTTGTCCTGGTTTACACCATGTCATATACAATCTTTTAATTAATGCTTTTTTTTCTCACAACTGAAGCGGTTTCTCATTTTACAGTCACAAATATTGCACATTAACATTGTTTTAATCCTTGATGTTTGAAATGTTGCTAATGCATGTATAATTAAGAAACAGAATGAAAAATTGAGAGATGAAATGAGTTTGAGAGAAAACAAGACTTCAAATATTTGGTGCAATAAAAAAAGCACATTATAATTAAATAGCAGTGTGAAATTTATTCGTTGCACACATTTTGTCATCAATACTTAGTCTATGTTTGAAACAAAAAAAAAAAATAAATTTATCTTAGTTAAAGCAAATATTTATCTTAGTTGAAGCAAAAGCATTTCTTATGATGGATATTTTTAAACTGTACTAACATTGTTCCAATCCTTCATGTCTAAGCCGATTAATGCATCTGTAATCTAACAACTTCCGGGATTTAAAAATCAAGAACTTAGCAAAAAGAAGCCAAAGCACAACTGGTGCAAGAAAAAAGCCGTAATTGTATTTTGAAAACCTATTAAAATTTGATTAATTACAAAAAAATAGGCATTGATCTATTTCTGAAACATTAAATATTAAATTAATAATAGTATAACAGTTAGAGCATAAGCCTTACCAACTTTGAATATTTACAAATTGCAGTAACATTGTTCCAATCCTTGATGGCTGAACCGGCTAATGCATCTATAATCCATAAAGTTCTGAGATTTAGAAGTCAAGGGCTTGACGAAAAGAAGCCAACGAACAGAAGAGGAGATAAATGGTTTGGACCAGATGTTTGGGATTAGAAGTGTTTCTTGAAAGCCACGAATGAAAGTCATTACTCATTTCACTTCAGATTCTCCTAAAGCTACTTCGACTTCCCGTAATTAGCTCTTTTGTGCAATGTCTGGAGAAGGCTTCTGGTAGTTGGTTTAATTCTACGCTTGGTGGCCATAGGAGAGGCAATATCGGTTTCTATGGCATTTCATTAGCAATTATTCTGAAGGATTCCGTACAACTAAATGTTGAGGTTTTGTTGAAATTACGAAATTTATTGTAATTTAGGTTATTTAGGCTGCAAAGTTTAATTTCAAAGTTTGTGTAAGAATATAAACGACATTGTTCAACTGTTTTATAGCATTTACTTTCAATATATTACTTTAATTAAAGCCTATAATTTTAAAACTTACGTCCGAAAAAAGCATTCTGAATATCATGTGCAACTGTTTGAATAGTTAGTTATAGTAATAGTATTGAAAATTTGTGCTAAGTTATTGTAGATGATTCAAACTGTTTTTGAGGAAAAGTTGAGAAACAAACTGTAGTAATGCCATGTAGTTTTATTTTTGAAAAGATGCAACTACGTGACATTAGGCCAACGAAACGGATGAAAAACAGAGCTATGTCTTCTCTTGCTGCGAAATGAAAACGAAGAAATCTTAGAAAAGATGCAACTATGTGGCATTACTACACAAACATCACAGTATTATATTTGCATAATGTGGTAAATATCTTTGAAACTTTCACATAAACTGCGTTATCATTTAACGTTGCAATTATTAAATTGACTTTTACCTTTCGAAACGCATGCCTAATCTGTGTCAATACACGATTTAGTTTTAAATAAGAGTTGAACAATACTCCTAAATTTAGTCAAATTGAGAAAGAAAGACATCAAATTAATGAATAAAAAGGGGAAAAATGAAAAGTAATCTTGTTGCAGAAAATGAGAGGAAAACTCCTTTGGCAGCTTAGAAACATTTTTGCAATATAGTCAGCAAAGTTCTCGTAGCACTTCATTGAGCAACTTTTTTATTTGAATTTCTTTGATTTGAATTTCTTTTATTTGAATCAAACGTCACATCTCAAATAAATTGCAAAACGAAAAAAATTTAAAATGAATTTTAAACATATTATTTTAATTTTTAGATGGTTTCTATAAGCTATGTTCGTACTAAAAAGTATAAAACAAAATAAGTATATACTTTTTTGTTTAAAACTCTCAAAAGATGAAGTTAATTTTTATATTTTTATATTTAAGTAATTCCAAAGCAACCAATAAAATATGAAGAAAAAATTTGAGAAAAAAAGTAGGCAGTATACACTTTAGTACGAATCTATTTAACAATACTGAATTATTGTTTATTCAGTACTGTTATTCAAATTTTATTGACAGCTTTGCAATTAACCAAAAGATATTAAGATTAACTGCATTTTTTAAAAGTTGTAATCAGAAAATCTAATACACATTGTTTCGCTTTATGCTTTTTAGGACAAACTGAGCTCATAGAAATAGTCTTTGAAAGTTATCAAAAAACAAAAACAAAAAAAATAATTATCATGTATCTAATTATTGTTTACTGTTCAAAAGTAACCTACGAATTCTTCTCCCAGTGCCTAGTCTTGCATACAATGCACAAAATTTTATGTCTTAAATCATTGAAAAGAAATTAAATTATCAAAAGCTGAAACATTGAAATTCAGTTTTCATAAACCCCGTATCACCCTAAAAAAACTTTATTTTCTTTCCATAAATTATATTCACATACGTTCACTCTTGTAAAATCTAAGCAAACGGTTTACACCAATCTCTATGAAGCTGGGTCTGCTTAGACAGTGTGATAAATTGGGTGCATTAGGATTAATCTTCCTAGCTTAAGGACTCGCCCAAGATAACAAAGGATAACTTCTCCTCAGATTCTCGCTTTGTCTCCGAAGAGTATTAGTTATTGGGAAATTGTTAGTAAAGCCGATAGTTGGAAGGAGACTAATTCTGGTAAATGTACTCGTCCAAACACGCTGTCATTAGGGCAGCGTTATCTTCTTCCCAATTGCTTCGCTTTGGCACTTACAGCTTTGAAACACATTCTAATTGCTGTTAACTTTCTTTATTTGACCAGTTTTTTTTCCTTTTCACTTTCCAGAATTTCTTAGAGTACACGGTAAGGGAATTTCTAAAAATACTTTCATTCAAAAATACATTTTCTTCATCATATACGTGAACTGCACAAGTTATGATTTATGTTTATCTCGTAGTTTTAATAAGTATGGTATAATTCATTCTGATATAGTTTCAAGTATAAATAAAAGTTTCGTAAAAACAACTGAAAAAAGCGTTGAATTAAATTTGAACTTAAATATTTGTATATAAACATTAGCATTTCTTTTTAACTGGCACCAATTTTTATGAAAAAATACTTGTAACTTCTTTTAAATACCTTTAAATTTCGTACATCACTCTCATTTTCTAAAACTTACAACAGAATCACCGAAGAAAGTCAAGTACAATCAATGACTGTTACAAGCGAGCAATACCACCTTTCCCCAGCACGAAATTCCAGCTGCTAGTCCGATCAGCAGAATGGAAACTAAGACCAGCGTCGCTCTCACTTAAACATCAATTATTTTTTACGCAAGTAGTTGACTTAATAGAAAAAATAAGAAGTAACTCAAATGCATGCTTAGCTCAATTCTTAAAATTTTTGACATATGCCGTAATAATTCGAGAATGCCTATGTAAGAATTAAGAAAATTGATTGAAACGCTATAAGTCTACACGTTTTAAAAAAAATTATTTTTTTCACTATAACTCCATCACCGACATTCGGAACAAAGCACACTTTTTTATAGTTTTCAAGTCATTTTTTGAAATTGTGAGCAATCGCTAAATTAGTATTCTTAGTAGGAAATAAAATTGTAATTGCATTTTTTAAATTAAATATGCGTTGAAAGGGGGGACTTATCTTGATTTCGACATTGTTTTTGTATAATAAGAGGAAGTCAAATAATCGACCTGTTAAACAACCCTTTAAAATCTGTCGTTGGATAAATGCATTTCAATTGTATATAAATTACTATCCATTTTAAAGATTTTCTCCGTATGGTCCTTAAAAAAGGAAAGATTCACTGGCCACAGATACATAAAGCTAAATAAAATAAAGACTAGAGCCCATGCATTAAAAAAACTTTAAAACGACTTATAATTAAAATTGTATTTATTTATTTATCGTTTTTTTTTTTTTTTTTTGACTGTCTACATATTTAAAATGCTACGCAATTTTGTGTGAAATTAGCAGGACTACAAAAATGCATACTGGATAATATAATACAATCATTACCAAAATCTCCTCCTAAAGGCTTCTGCTTAACTTTTAAAGTTATAAATATATGAATATTCACTTGACTGTAAAATTACTGAAAAGCTTTTTTAAAAAATCATCGTCACTGAAGCTAAAGCATGTAAATTGTTAATAATTAACTTCAAAAATTATTACTTTTTTCACTGTTCTTCTATTCCTGCTAGTTTACGCAGTTCCTTAGTCTAACCCAGACCAAATACTCCGGAATTCCGATTAAATCTCTCAACACATAATCCGATTTCTTAGACAAAAAAAAGGAATTCCATCAGCCCACTATCTCAGCCAGCAGCACTCTTTGTTCAGTGTCCTTTTCCCTCTCAGTGTTAAAAGCTTTTAGGTTCACATCCGATTTCCGTTAAAGTGAGTGTCATCAGATGGTGAGACAAACTCCCGCATTAGGGAGTAATCCTAACAGCTTAGAGGGCGACTCGAGACAACAGACGACACCTTCGGGTCCCGCTGTTTCTTGCGCTGAATATTTATCGGGAAAATACTACATCTGATCACTGAACCAGATCATACCATGAACTAATGGAGTGAAGAAAAGGCGATAATTTTACTCTTTGAACGGAAGAGAGCTCAGTTTTGAGATTAATGTAGCCTCTTAATGGGCTAGTGTGCAAAGTCTTGGTGGTTATCAGGGGAATTTTAGCTCTGAAAAGGTAATAATGCGTGTATTTTGAAACCATTAAAAATCTTAGAGGATAAAGTATGATAATGCGCCCTATTGGATGATATAACGAAGTGTAATGGTATGTACACGTGATAAGAGCTTTTGGAACTAAAAGAAAATTTTCGTCAGTCAAAAAGATGATTAATGTTAAGAAAATGCCCGTCTACGTTTTTATTGTCGCTGGAAACGCTTACTTCAAAAATATTCCACTAAGCCAAACATAAATTAATGACAATTAGGAAAAACCAACGACATGAAACTCTCAGTTGCCTAAACTAAGTGTGCGTACGTCGTAAAAAGGTTATAGGACATTCTCACACTGAGAAAAAAAAAACTGTTGTTTTTACAGTATAATACTGGCAGAAGAGTTTAAAACTAAAGCCAGTTTAAAACTAAAAACACAGTGATTAACTGTGAAACAAACTATTTTATAGCTTATCACTGTGAAACTAGAAATTTTAGTTTATTATTGTAAAATGATACCATAAAATTAGCTCTATTATACGATAAAAGCAACAGTATAATACCGGCAGCAGATGTTCCAGCTTAAAATTTTACAATACACAGTGAAACTAGTAATTTTAGTTTATTTCTGTAAAATTACTGTAAAATTAGCTGTATTATACTGTAAAAAAACATATTTTTCGTACAGTTCACTAGACGCTTTTTGGACGTGCGGTTCAAGGTTTGGATTTGCAACGCATTGGTCAGTGAATTGAAAACAACCAGCATCTTTATCTTCTTTTCCAAATAGATTTAGGTTAGACAGGAATCTTTTAAATTGTAAGTTTATAATATAACGTGTACAAAATGAAATGTCTTTGATAAAACAAAATTAAAATAACCATGTTTTTAAAAATGATGTACTAACCAAACCAAAAGATTTGTTTTTAAGTACAAGTCTCCAAATAAGCATTTTGTTACCTGCAATACACTGCCAATTCGATTTTTCCATCCAAGAACTCCAGTTTCGTGTTTTTAGCTCTCGTCAGCCTGGAATAGAGCCTGGAATTAACCGACCTGGAGGCAGATATCCTCTTATAGAAGCAAAGAGAGCCCAAAAAAACTGGTAGCTAATGTGAAATTAAAACACCAGCGGGAGAATGCCCATTTGTACGGTACAACTGGTAATTTTTAAGGAAGAGCCCGGGTGTTGCTTCAAGTCTTGAAAATTTTGCTCTTAAATTTTATATTACTAGCGTACATAAAGTGGCGCAACACAAAAAAAAAAGGGATCAGGAAAAAGCTCACACTAAACTAACCTTAACCTATTTATACCCAGTAGCCAAAAAACAGGACGCTTGTTAGTTACTGCATAAAAAAACCTGTAATCGGTATATCATTTTACTTAACCTGTTTTTCACTAGTTAAATAGTCCTTCTTCTTGAGAAAACCAGATAGAGCCACTGGTTGGACATCAGAGTTTATTTATTGACAGCTATTTTCAGACAAATCAGTCAAGCAACGATCTAGCAAAGGTAGCCACAGAAAGTAAGTGTTTTTGTGAGCTTTTTTTCCATAAAACTAAACTATTTTAAAATGATTTGCTTAAAATTGATCACATATGCTTTCTGTAATGTTACTTTGCAAAAGTAAAGTCAAGTAAGGTCGTATTTTGCCCACATATCTGCCTAGTGTCCTATGAACAAGACTTAAAATAACTTAATAAATATGGCAACGGCGAACTATTTTAAGCCTAAAATGTATGTAAACCATTCCAAGAAAGAGTTTTAAGCAGATTGAAATTGAAAAAAATTGTTAAAAAAAACTTGGTCATAAATGGGTCAATTTTATTTATATCCGTAGAATAGCGTATAAACGAAGATAGCATTTTGTACGGAAATCTAATAATCGAACACAGTACTAAATTTGTATTGATTCAGTAAAAAATGAACATATAAGGCAATTTATATGCGCTCGAAATATTAATTTAATATGGAAAACGAAAAGAAAATATCGCATTTAAGTTTAAATAGGTGATCACATTTAGTGTTCACATTGATTGTGACAAATATTGCTTTGGTAATGTTAGTTGTCATAAAAGATATTGAAAATATAACTGCATGATGTAAGCTATACATATATAAGTCAGTTCTTTCGATTTTATAACAAACATTTTTTTTTTCAGGAAATTAAAGAGTTGAAACTGCAAAATTCTAACTATCGTTTCGCAATAGTTTAGCGGAAGTTCTGAGGATATAGTAAAGCTTTCATTTACTAACGAATGTATTGTTGCCACGATGAAAAGTTGTTATTTAAGCTTTAACTATGAGGGTTTTTTTGTAATTCAATTTCTCACTGTTCTAAGTTTTGTATTTATCTCTATAATATAACATTATTTAGTTTTGATAACTAATTTTAAAAGATGAAGTTTAGTATTTTTTTTTGCTTTAGTATTTTGTAGTAGATCTCTATATACCTTTAACAAAATGTGTTGCTGAAATTGTTGTAATGATATGCGTTAAGAAACAATTTCATTCATTGTCATTGTCAGTTTAACAGTTTGCTTTTTTCTCTATTTAGCTTTTTTTACTAATTTTTTTAAAATTAAACTAATTAAATTTCCTTTTACTTTTTTCTTTTTATTTACTTGATGTGTAGGTTTTTTTTAATTTATAACTTCAAGAGTTGAAATTTTGAAAACATTAAGAAAAGAATTTTTATAAACTGTACGGGGAAATAAATAAAATTTCATAAAATTGATATTATTTTAATACACACTAAGTGACGGTTATGATATTCAAATGGATTGTTGTTTGTAAAAAGATATATAATGACTGCAACAAATTATGCAAATATGATATAAAGTACAAGCACATTTCTACAAAATTAATGGTATTGCTTTGAATCTAAAAGCCGTTTAATACATCCATTACCAGAATTTATAGCTATTTAAATTTGTCCTCTAATCACGTTATAAACTGCTTACATTAAAGATTAATATGCCTAACTTATGTCTCCTCTAGAGGCCGTGAGATACTTAACATTGGCCTTTGTTCTTCGGGAAATTTATTGCTGGAAGAGTAGACCAATGGACCAGATAAAGTGGGACACTAATGGCGCGAGGAGGAATCGTATAAATTTCCCGGTAAATGCATTTGTTTCTCCAGGCCTGTATTTGCGGTTATTGTTTGTATAGATTGTGTGCTTTCTTAAGATGATTCTGATGTTACTGTTGGACAGATGGTGTTGTTTGTAAATAGTTTACGATGTGGACGTGCTGTTTAGATGTGAACATAAGAGAAGTAGGATTGTTTGCTGTAGTAGCCGTATAATTTCTCAAATTGAAAGAAAAAAGTATGATATTGCCACCTGATTACAAAAAATGCGTCATTTATGCAGTGTGCTTGTTTGAATGTTCCCAGAAGCTTTATTGTGACTTGTGTTGTTGACAATAAAGTAAATCGTAGTTTTGTTTTACTTTGACTGCGGAGTTTTAGCTTGGTTAAAAAGATGAAATATATCGATTAATAATTGGTGAGGATTTATGCGGGTGTAGATGTTGTACAAAATGACAATAATAATCTTAATAAAGATAATGAACATTCAAACTCATTATATAGAGGCAAGAAACAATGCCAGAATCAAGGTCTAAGGAGACGTTAAGGGCATGCGACATGTTCTCTAAATGTGAAATCAACAACTTTACTACAAAAAATTACATAAAAAAAGCAACGAATATGAATTCTGCTGGCTAACCCGTAATGAAAATGAATAAAATAGTAATCTTAAGTTGACGGATTGACATTTATAAATTTTGTTTCTCAAGTTTCATCGATACGCACCTAAAACTTAGCTTGTTTCATCATCAGGGTATTCCATGAATTCAAAATAATGTTTACGATTTTTTTAAAGATTCTGTAGCAGGCACACGTATTTGAATTATAATAATGCTCTTTCGAGTCCTTAAATCAACTTGATTTAACTACCCCTGTTACAATTTAAAAAAATAGGTTTTATACTTTTGCTAGCACCTTTTTTTTATTCAAGGGAACGCAAATTCGTGTTCCAAAAAAAGCTCGTTACTTTGCGGTTAATTTGCAACTTTAAGCAGGTGGATAGAAATGCTGTAATTTTCAGTATTTTATAAAAGCTGTTTTTCAGAATTTCAGTCATAAACTGTATGCTTTTAAAAAGAGAGAGAGGGAGAGAGAGAAAGAGTAAATGCCAACGATTTTACTTTATCTCTCTCTTCTTGGTAGAATTTTTGCATTAACATTATGGCTGTTGCTCCCCATAGGGCTCTCTCTAATCTTCACGTGAACTAAATATTTCGTAACTTAATCTTTATTGGTAATGGAATTATATTTGTTTCGGTGAACTATAGAAACCATTTAGTAAACCGTAATGTTTACCATGTTAAACCATGGTGAACCCTTTCATTAGAATTAGTTTTCTGCTATGTGCTTATCTTATGGATTATATGTTTTCAATTGATATATTACAATAAACAGGATACAGACAAATTTTAAGTCTGAAACTAATTTCACATGGATGTTTTGAATTTCCTTCATTAGCAAATAATTGCAATTGTTTCAATACATAAGTGGATACAGGTATTAATAAATAAATTATCTTTTGAAACTATGACCAAACGCATCTGCCGTAATAATTCCTAAAGCAACACCAACTGCAGCCTTAAATTTTAACAAAGGTCAAATTTTTTTTTATTGCAAGCAGCGAGTTCGCTTTCAAATAGTGTTAAGGAAGAAAACAAATTATCTACAAAATTATATTTTTTCAACTTTCAAATTTACTCATTAGTATTTCCGTCAAACGAAATTCGTATTTTTTTTTTTTTTACAAAGTCGACTCATTTTTCTTATTTTAATATACCAGTGATCTCAAAATTTTTAAGAGCTTGTGGCGAGAAAGCAATCCCTTAATTAGAAACTCAGGCAAGTTAGACAGTAATAACATAAAAGCTTCCAAAAATCCAATACTAAATTTCAGAGTATTTAGTAAACATGAGTAAAGACCAATAGTTTCCAAATAAGCACTTGGATAAACCCTTCAGTATCCTATGTAATGCATAGTGATTACCTGCTAGCTAACTCATTTACCAGCATTTAAAGTAGTCACGCAATCTTTCGTGAACAATTTAGTGGATCACGATAACTTTTTACGAGGGAATTAATGTCACGCTCTATGCACTTGTGTGTATGCAATAAAAATCAGTTTCATGACTCTTTTATAAATTTGAGCAATTTTAGATATTAGATATAATCCGAAGAAATATAATGATAATTTTCTTTAAAAACTATTTTTCTTATAAAGCAGTAAGTAACCGCCCCTGAGCCAGGGCTAAGACAGAAACATACAACACACTGCCAACCAACGCCTCCTAAATACTAAATGCCTGAAACTTCCCGGTTTTTAGCACAGAGCAAGATTTCATTCTAGGTTCACGATACACTGCCATCTACCAGAGTTCTTCGAGAAAGAGAAATTAACGATTGGTTCATTTCTAAATTTAAATTTAAAAATCAACCAATCAAAAAATTTAACTCGAATATTGTTTGGATCCATCGCCAATAGCTGAAAAGTTCCCTTGGTTCACGATACACTGCCATCTACCGGAGTTCTTCCAAAAAATAACGATTGGTTCATTTCTGAATTTAAATTTAAAAATTAACCAATCGAAAAATAACAACGACATCATCGGATTGCCGCAAGGTGGCGTTTAATGTTGAACCCATCTCTACGGTAGCGAAGCAAATGTTATAGGCATTTAGGCAGGGATTCAAGTGAAACAGGCCATCGCAAATTACAATCGCTACTGGAAATGAATTACATTAGAACGTTTCTTGATAAAAACATCGTGACGTCAGCGTGACGTTTGCCTATGAAAAACGAGCTAGATAAAACGTCACAGCTTACTTGGCGAATAAGAGGAGATCGCTGAGTGCTTGTGAGCTCTTATTGGCTCCACCCGTAGTGACGTCATGCCAAGTTAAGTTGATGATAATGAAATTCACTTCCAGTAGCGATTGCAATTCGAAGCGATCGCATTGCTGTTTCACTTGAATCCCTGCCTAGTATTTAGGAGGCGTTGTGCCAACTCGGCCATTCCATCCATGGACTGCAGCTTCGTGCTTTTTAGCACTCGTCAGCATGAAATAGGAAAGCAACCGAGATGGAGGCTTTTTTTATTATCTGGATTGATAGTACATCAAAAAGTCTCAAATACAATTCAAAAGTTAAAAGCAAAAATACAACGTTGAAAAGCACAAATGTGCATTAAAACTGAAGACACGAGTTTCGGCATAACAAGGGGCATCTTTTTCAATGCAAAAAAAAAAAAAAAAGTGCTTATGTGTAAAATACATCCGACGATTTTTAGCAGCATTACTGCACATGTTTGCTTTTCAAAGTTGTAATTTTGTGTTTTTGTTTGAATGCACAAAGGTATTTATTTAATTCAAAAATTGTACAAAAACTTTCGCAAAAACAACTTAGATCCGCCCTGCAAAAAATAAAACGTTGATTTTACAGTATAAAACTGGCGGCACACGTTCCAGTTCAAAACTATAAAATGCACAGTAATAAACAGAAAAATTAGCAATTTTACAGTTTATTACTGTAAAGCAGAGATTTTACAGTTTGTTACCACAATTTCAGAGTTATTAGCACAAAATTAGCTGTATTATACTGTAAAAACAAAAGTATAATACTAGCAGCAGAGGTTCTAGTAATAAACTGTAAAATTAGAAATTTTATAGTTTATTACTGTAAAGCAGCAATTTTACAGTTTATAAGTTCAAAATTAGCAATTTTACAGTTTATAAGTGCAAAATTAGCAATTTTAGAGTTTTATAAGTGCAAAATTAGCAATTTTACGTTTATTACTGTGAAATTAGCAGTTTAAAAATTCTGTCACTTTAAAAATTGCTTATACGATTATTATACTGTAAAAACAACTTTTTCTTTTACACTGCACAGGAGAAAAAATAAACAATATACATGATTCTGTTAAAATTAAGGAGTCACAGTACCTCAAAAATGACCAAACAACCAAACAAATTTTTATTGTTTAGTTCAAAAATAAAAGTTGTTTAAAACACTCGAAGAAAATAGCATTGCTCTAGCTCAATTATTTAAAAAGTTATGAGTGGCTTTAGAGAATGCGAGCTATGTGTTCTGATCGAGAAGCAAGACTTTAATGTGCTTTTTCTCTATGATCAGTTTTTAGTGTCCATGTTACTTTAATCGCTAAAGATTTTTTTCTCTTAAAAATACAACTTTAAAACAATATTTTTTGCCCTTAAGATAATATATTTAACAAAACTATGCATTGAATAAGCATTTTAAAAATAACTAAAATTTTTATAGCTTATTGAACGTCAAAAAACAAAATTTTCTAAGAGTTTTTTTCGTTTTTTTGCATAAAAGGTCACAAAATATTTTCAAATCAATATATAGGAAAATGAATGCACAGATTTTCAGAGGTAATTCTTGTGATAATTTAGCAAAAAGAATTTTTGATATAAAAGCAAAAACAAAAATAGCCTGAAAGTTTTTAAAAATTGAGCTTCTCTTAAATTTTTCAAATTTTTAAAAAAGAGGACAAAAATTTTAAATAAATTATTGATTGTTAAATGTGTGCAGAAACAAAGGTTTCAAAGAAATAAATTTTTCATGAAAATTTAGGAAAATTGTTATAAGAGTACTGTGACCCTTTAAGTCTTTCCAGCTTGAGGAAGTGAACCCAATTGATACGAACAACTACTCTAATGAATATTAGTAAAAATGTACATTCAATCGAAAACAAAAATATACTTTAAATCATCAAAGTAACCTCAGAAATAAAAGAGCAAGAGCGTTCATAACCCAAGTACCCTGTTTTCATCTTTTCTATTCAAATTAGCGCATCTTGCTTATTTCGTTTGCATTTTAACTTAGCGTTGCTAAAACCTTTGCATGAAAGTTTTTTATAACTCTGCCTTTTAATTGATCTCAACTTTCTCAGATCGTTTTTTACCTATCAACTGACCCATTTGAAAAGTGTTTTTTTGGAATACCGATTGTGCTGTTCCTGATATAAATTGCAGTTTTGAGCTTAATCAAAAATTTTTAGGGATTTTTATTCTTAGAAATTACCGCAAATAACTCAAGAATTAAATAAAATAACGTTCTGAAAACTATTTCTCGAAAATTTCTAGTAACACATAAAAATATGTTTACTTTTAAATTTAAAAAATGGGTTTTAGAAACGTAATTTAAACAGATTTCTCAGAATCTCATGCATAAAATCTTGAGTAAATAAATCATTTTAATTAAAAAGAACAAAAATAATTCAAACGAGGAAAAATCATAATATGTAAATGATAAATGAGCCAATATTTAGAAAAGTGCCAATTTGAAGTTGGAGTTTTCTGAAAAAAAAATTTTTTTGCAGAAAAAAACTAATATTGGATTTTAACTCTAAATTGGGTCTAAATGCAAGAAAATAAAAGGGGGGAGGTCAAGGAAGTTATTTACCCCCTCCTTAGATTACTCATTTTTAAGCCGTTACAGATCTGATGAATGTTACAGATCTGATGTTAATATGAGCTACATATTTGAGTTTATGCTTTCAGTCTTCGTCAACATCTCTAAATATGATATCATTTCCTTGCATTTTTAACATAGAATTAAGATAATTATATTAAAATATATATATTAGGCTAAAAAATCAAATTTCATTATGAAAAAGCATTTCTTGGAAATAAAAATGAGCGATAAGGTTTTTAGATAAAATAAATTATGAGATTACCAAATCCAAGCTAATAAAACATTTGTTTTGTTTTAAAACAACACACAACTTCAACTTTTTCAACACACAACTCTGCTGCTTGCTTTTCTTTAATTAGTTGCAGGAAATTTAATTTCTTGATCAGAAATTCAAATTTAGCATGCTAGTTATTATCTAGTTATTTAGCGAAGTTATGAGAAATTGAAGCACCAAAAAAAAAAAATAAATAAATAAATAAATTAAAATAATAATAATTAATTAACTTAATTTCTGCAGTGTCAATTTTTCTTATTTTACTAACTTCTATTGTCAGGTCATACAAACCACAAATGAAGCAATTGTACTAAAACTCATTGCTTTTCTTTTTTTAAGAACAAAAATATTCAATATATATTTCTAAGGTATGATTTTTGCTTTTTATAATTCTGAAACGTGTGAGTTAGTTCTGTAACATATTTGCTGCTTTTCAATGTTACCGCTCTGACTGTTACCGATCTGACAAGCTGACAAAGTTTTTTTTTTTTATTTCCGAGTCGATCGCACTAAACCAAAATCAAACACGTGGTTTTTTCACTTGTAACAAAGGACTATACTTATATATAAAATAATTTTTAAAATAATAAAAACTGCGCATTTTAGAGCGTGTTACCGATCTGATGACTCAAATGACACACATTTTATAAAATCACTTTAAAAAATCTTACCTACAATTTTAGATGCAGAAATGCAAATTTTTAATTACGATTCGATAAAACTTTCCACCAGGTACTCAGCATCACGTGGTATAGGTGCAGGAGATGATTTTGGGAGCCTAAACATAGATCGGAAGTTATTGTTACCACTCTGACGGCGGAACTTGGGACACGCTTATTTCGCATCAGATAGAAAATCAGAAATCGATTAAAACAAAAATGAAGTAAAATATTAACAAAGGGGTAAAAATAGAATCGTTTTTTGTGCAAGTGCGTTTTTTTGGGAAGTTAGAAAGTGCGCATGACCTGTTTGCATGCTAAGCTTTGCTGCTTGGGACACGTTACCGATCTGATTTTTGATGTATAAACACAATATTTTCTGATGAAAAAAAAAAATTTTTTTTTCCGATGTTATTAGATAAATGAAAGAGAAACTTATCTTCTTTCTGGGGAAAATTATTTTCTTAACTAGTTATTGAAATACTGGTGAAAATTCACTTGGGACTCAAATTGGCACTTTTCTAAATATTAGCTCAAATATGTATTAAAATTACAAATGATACGTTAGATGTCATCTGAGAAATATTATTTTATTGATTAACGTGTTGTCAACAACTAACGTACGTGTACGATTCATAGATAAGTTGCTAACCTTCGGAAATTTAACGAAAATAGGATACAAACTTAATTTTACATCACTGTATCTTCCACGTACAGAAAAGCATCAGTAAAACGTGGTAGGGTGAAGTGGGGTAATTGTGTACCTGTTTTGACGAAATTCAACTTCTTAAGTCTCTGGTGGGGAGGCGGGTATTCAGAACTTTATTTTTTTTATATCATCTTTTAGCGGCGTTTCTCTAGATTACAAATCACCCAAAGAATTTAAAAAAAACTATTTTTTTCATGGTTGTATTGCTATGTTTTTAAAACCATCTCTGAAGTACACATTTGCCCCACAAGTTGGGGCAAATGTGTAATTCGCATGAAAATCCTATACAATTCAGTTGTTTTGCTGTTGGGCCAAATAAGTACAAAAGAGCAGTTAAGGACAAAAAATTCTGTGTATGATTTTTTTATTTCCGAATTCTCCAGTGGAAGCTGTGCACTTTTTTTGTTGCCCACCTTCTGTCCTCTCTTAATTGGTACAGTTTACAAAGGTGAAAACAAAGTACAAAGCATAGGATTAAAGGGAAAAAAGCGTCTTTAATAGCAAAATTGAAAAGAACATGCCAAAATTTGTATCTTGGAATGTAAAAAAAAATGAATTATAGTGGCAAGTCCTTGCTAAAATGAGAGTAGCAAATTTGAGTGAGACCTTCAGCAACTCTGCTAACCCATGTTGTAGGAGGAAAATTTAGCTGGGAATATCAAAACACCTCTTTTTCCCTCAGATGGCTCTGGAAGCTTGGTGACAATAGCATTGCCATCGATTTCGGTAATATCTTCAGAGTGAGGGTAAACGAAAGTGTTTTCTCCATTTTTTTCAATTAGTTTATTCTGAGGAGGTCAATCAAACATTTGGGAACAAAAACATACGCCCTAATAAGATTGTAAAAGTCTAATAAGGAGTGGGTGAATGTGTATTCTATGCAAATTTTGCTTGGGGTAAATTTGTACTGTAGTACACATTTGCCCCAGGAGAATATACCCATTTACCCCGTGACTGAAAACAAACCGGGGTAAATGTATACCCCAACATTATGTACAGGTAACCATTAATTTAACTAATCTGCAGCCATTAATGAAGAAAACAACTTACCTTCAAATGATTTATCCAAGAACTAATCAAATCTAGCTGAAAATGGTGATCCTGCAGTACTGTAAACAAAAGTCCACGAAATATGATTCATAACGAAAAAAAACACCTCATGAAATGGAGGCAGATTGATAAAGCCTTATTAGCTGGACCTAGGTGCAGCCATCTGAGAAGTGATCACTGAACTACAGGCTTCCAAATGGCGCCACTAGATTGCAGCTAGCTTCAGTTTTTCCTCCTTTTTTCAAATGAGTACACATTTGCCCCAAGTACGCAATTACCCCACTTCACCCTACTTCAACCGAAAAAAAATGCTCTTTAAAACAGAAATGATAAACATATTTGGACTAGAAATACGTTTGTCAGTTTTCATATGCTGCCTAATAGAGATAAAACGTCAATACGTAATGTATTGACAAATGTACGAATCACTTATAATTTTGTAACATTTTGGTTTTACTTAAAAAAAATTAATTAATTTTCAATGAAATAAAAACTTTAATTTTAGCTTTTCAAAAATAGTACCGTGCATTTTTTAATGTTTGTATAACAAAACAAAGAGCTAAAAATATTAAAAGACATTACAACAGTCTTTAAATATATTCCATAATGCTTTAAAGAAGAAGTATTTTTGAAGAATTACGAGTTCTATTGTGTAAATATACTTTTTTTTTACGGCATAGCCGGAGGTACTTTCGGAGTTTTAGTTAGAAAACTAGAAATATAAATTTGTGTACAGATGTTAAAAAATATGTAACACTAATTACGAGGTTAAGCTTCAGCTACTTAAATAAACATGAGCTTAATTTTCGCTTTTTCTACTTTGCAGGAACGAAAAAAGAAATTATCTGCCGTGTAATTATGCATATAAAGCCTTGGAGGCACAGTATTTCAAATTTCATGCAGTTAACCACGCTGAGTGAATGGAAATTTGAATATTGCGCGGATGAAGAAGAGGAAATAATGAGAAGAGATAGAAAAGCTCTGCGATTTTTCAAGATTTGAACGAATTTGAATTTCAAGGCCTGATCGGGGCTCGGGCATTTTTACATCGCGTAATGCAAAACATAATGAGGACTGTAACATCAAAAGTAAGACTCGTCACATTTTTACATCAAGAACAGAATTTTGTTTTCCCAAGTTGTAAAGTTTGAAATAAATTTAAATATTGCTTGAATCCCTAATGTAATTTGTTGAAAATTTACTGATTTATATTCATGGCGATGGAGAAAATAGAAAAAGAATCTGATTTTCACTGCATTTAATGTAAGAGTAAAACCATTTGGCAGTCTTGTTTTATGGTTTACGAGAATGCATACCGGATATTAATAAGATGTTTTAAATAATTTCGGTGACTTTTCTTTTTGCGAAGTAAAGTATACCAAAACTAATTCTTTTGTAATTCATTTCTATAAATTCAACTACATTTCCCGATGGAATGTGGCGCAAATAAATTACTCAGATAAAGTAATTTATATTTGGTCATGAAAAATACAAAATTTAAGCTTCTTTTACATCTTGAATTATTGCGTGGGGTACTTTCTATGTCAGATTTTTTTTTCAATACCATTCACAAAGTAAAATAGATGTTATCATTAGAGCTTTAAAATCTAGTAATAAAAGAATTTATCATATTTGTTTTTATGTTTCTTAATGTGTCTATTGCTTTCCTAAAAACACTTACATATAAAGACGTGTGGGGTGAAATTATAGAAGTTCAGAAGTGTAAAACTCATACGAAGTCAAATTCTCAATCGTTTTGTAGCTTTTTTTTTCCTTTTTCCTGGTAAAATACATTATTTTCATCTTGCAAATTATGATTTGCTGTTTAATCTATGACAACATTGGCAAGTATGAAATTTTAATACCAGAAAATGAAATTTAGAACATAACAGAATAAATATTAAAAGCTTTTGTTGAATTCATAAACTTCTACAATTTTAAATATTTATTTCTGTTTTTACAGAAAAATTATAATGTAGCAAATTACTGTCAACTACACTTTAGAAGCAAAAAAAGTTGCAAAAATATTTAAAAGGCTGAATTTTGCTTTATTTATTAAGTTAATGGTAAATCAGCTCAAAATAATTGAACCCAACAGTTTTGCACAACGAAAACTCTACCAAATTCATGCCAACAAATTCATACAACGAAAGGACGAAGACAGGAGACAGAAAACTCTACCCAAAACCAACCCCTGTCTCTAAATTGAACACACCACATTGAACATCCACGTTTTAATTTCATTTTATATTAGAAAATTGACATTGAATGTGACAAGAATGTGAAGGACAGTATCTTATATATTATTAAATACGCAATGCAAAATATAATATAAATTTTTTATTTGGACCTTAGATAATGGTAACCATATTTATTATTTTTTGAATTTTGAAAAACACATGGAATTGCGTTTCGCCGTTCACATTTAAACTAATGCATCACATTACTAATGTATCACAACTAATGCATCACAAGCAAATTATAAAGTAAGGGAAATTTTTATATTGCAAAAATGCTTCACTATACTCGTGGATTCCTAAGCTAAGCCATTTCATTCGAATGAACACTATAAAACAAAATCTTAAAAGTAAAAGATGTAACAAAATTCACTTTATTTTTTAGGTAATAAATATTTTGTTTTAAATAAAACTCTCATACTTACATCTAGTGCATCAATATTGTAAGTTTTAATTTAGGTTCTTACCAAACAAGGATATTTATTGGTAGCTAACATTCTTGTTAACATTGTTGGCATTAAAAACAAGTTGAAGTGCGTTGAAAGTTGTTATCACAGTATACAAAAGAATATTTAGTACAAATGCATTTCCGTCGTTTGCACGCATCATTATAACCTGCATTAAAATGACCAAAGAACTACTGGACAAGCGCATGTTACAAAAAAAGCTCTGAAAAAGCACTTTCAAACAAAAGCAACATTATAGTTCAACAACACCTTTAGTCTAAACATTTCTTTATTAACCCTGCTACTGTGTTCGTCCCGAACATACGTATACTGTGTTCGGGTCCAAATGGACCCAACATATGTAATTTATTCCCTAACACCGCTTATTTTTATATTTTTTCAAGTTTAATTGTTATATTTGATTTTATTAGAAACTTCCAAATATAAATCACTCAATTTTTGTATTTTATTTTACATATTTAATCCGAGAAAACACATAAATAAAATTTAAATATTATAGCAATTCCAGTTTTCGTACTAAAGAAAACTAACAAAATTATGTAAGCTGTCACTTTAAGAAATTTACTAGAGATTTTTAAGCTTAAAAAGAAGTGTTAAAAATGGAAATACGAACAGTACAACATTTGTATGAGATGTACAGATTTATGTACAGAATCATATGCGCGGGGGAAGCGGCGGAGAGAGGGGTAAAAAGGAATTCCCCTCAGATAGGCATAATTGCAGAGTTTGCAGTTCTATGAAAGTTAACCTTGAAACATTTTCACTGGTACTGATTTCAATTCATAGAAAGGAAGAAATGGTATTCAGAAAGAAAAAAAAGAAGAAAAAAAAATGAATGAAAGAAAAACAGAAGATAACCATTAAAAAATATTTAAAAAACGTACAAAAGCAATGAACAACTGTTTTATTTATTGTTTCATAAATTATGCATAAAATAAACAAGCCTAAAATGATTTTGTTTCTCTGATACATGCTTTTTAATCATATGGGTCCAAAAGGACCCGAACACAGTATTAGTAAACTTTTTTTTGACAAGTAGGGTTATGCTTCAATCAAAACAAAAAAAATATGTGTGTAATATAACATGAAAATGAACACATTCATGAAGTTACAACGCTATACCAACGTTACTCGAAAATTTATAAGCAAATGAAATCTGATTTGGGTCGAAAAGGACCCGAACATAGTAGCAGGGTTAAATGTGCATCTAATTACGTTACAATATGTATATTAAAAATAATTGGAATGCAATATTTACTGAAATTCAAAATATTTAAGTCATATTGCAAAAGACAAAGTTACTGGAAAAATGTACTTAAAAATAAGCTAGTACCAATTAAATCTGAAAACAAAATTTAAATGCATAAAACAAATAAAAGCTCTCGAAAATGTAAAATAAATGCTTCGAACTAAAACAAAAATTTCCAAACCCGCTCTAGAGAAATACTTGAAAAATGCAAATGTTTTCAAAACCAAAGTGAAATCAGAGAAAGAAGAACAATTTGTTATCCATTTTGAAACAATTTAAATATTGCTATGCTAAAATTCACGACTAAAAAATTCTTGTAGGTATTTTTTGACTTATGTCGGTAAGATTTAAAATGCTATTTTATTGGTATCACTAATGGTAGCAAGAATTCGTTTGTTTGCGGCGAATAATAAACATGTCAGTTTCTGAAGCAAAAGGATGAAAATCATTCGAAATATCCATGATGCATAACAAGTGTTTATTTCTTAAAAACAAATACGTAAAGACTAATATTCAATGAAAGCGAAATTTCCTTTAATGTAAAGCAAGGTTTACTTTTAAGAGTTGATCCCAAACTATTTGCTTTTTACCCTAAAGAAACAATGAGTTAAAAAAAACTTAAGTTTCTTAAATATTTGTTAAAAAGTTTTGAAATAACTTTTCTTTGTTGGTCTCTCACGATCAAGACTTCATTTTAAATTTTTGCACATGGTTTGGCAAAAAAAAATTGTACAAAGGATGATAAGTAAATTCATTTTAAAAACACAGGAACAACTATTAAAAGGAATCTTTCAAAAGCTTTCTAGCTGGCTTTACAAACTAAAAAAGTGAATTACTAATCATGCTTTACGCTTTTGAAACTGATGGGTCTCATGTAAGTCAATCACATTTAAAACTTCAAAAATTTAGGACGTATTTTCTGTAAAAAATTAAAAAGTAAGGTAGGTGCAGGTATTAAGAATTGTCGACTATTAAGGACTAATTAGCAAAAGTATAATTTAAATTTTCTTTGTTGCTCAAGAAAGCTTTTTTTTTTGGTAGCCTAAACGTATAAATGTCTTCGGCTAAAAAAAATACGTTTTCTGCGAAGTATAATGTGTTTATGTTACTTGAAATTAAATTTGTAAAAATGAACTAATATGTTTAAATTTTGTCTGTTTTACATAAGCATCATACCGAGGTTAGTCATCCTTTACTATGATTTTATTTGACAATGATCCGATATCACAAGAAAGCGATATAAAAGTTCCATTTATCATGTGTTTTGAATTCAGTTTATCTTTTTTCTTGTGAAGAGTTAACATCATAATGCAAGTGAAAGTTACACGACTTCGATCACTATAGTATCTCTTTTCTCAGCCGTTTATAATAAAACAAAAGATTTAGAACAATACATAACGGAATAGAAGTAAGAGTTTTTCTAATTTTCACGATATTGTGTTAGAAAGTAGCAAACTAAGACGTTCAATATCACACCGAAAATAAAGCATGCATTTTAATAGCTACTTAAAATATGAGAATTGATGAGATTTTTAATTGAATTGATGCAATTCAAGCTTTATAATATGCTAAATAGATTGCCTATTCAATTTTAGAGAGTCATCATGCTCATTTTATATAGTTCTACATGAAAATTCAACAAATTATATTATTCAAACCTGAAAATATCACATGACAAAATGAATATTTGAAGCATAGTTAACAGACTCCAATGAATATATTGTAAAACAATTTTTAATTTATTCAAGAACTGAATGTCAAACTGAGGAAAATTTCCATAATAACATTCTATCAACGTATAATATAAATACGCAGAGTGCGTTACAAACTGTATCGTAACGTTATAAAGACAAAACTACTCTCCGATATTGTCACTATCACACGTATCGTACATCAGAATAGAGATAAGGCTTGAAGTTTAAAATGAATATTTATACACCGGAGTCGAATCGTTTGAAGTCAGCAATCTTCTCTGAAGGGGCCGCTGGTATTTCGAACTTTGGAATAGATCTTGTCCCTTGGCAGCACCCAAATGAGGAGTTTAAATGCAAGAATTCAGTAGGTCGGGACCGCGAAGATTGAATAAATTTCCATTTTCAATGAAAGGATTCAATTTAAACTGAGGTTCCTCTGTGTCGGCTCATGCATGAGTTAGTTTTATTTTATAAAGTTTTAGCTGACAAGGTAGTTTCTTATCCACGGGAAAACGTGGGAAAAAAAGAAAATAAATCCCCTCGCAAGCCTTGAAAGACTGTAACTAAACTTTCCAGAAAAGGGGTGTTTTGTGTCTGTTTTTAAATCCTTTCCTAAAGTTTATAGTGGTTTGTTTCTTTAGATTTACGCCAATCAAAGATGTATCTTACCTTCATGATATACTTAAATAAAAATGACAGCCAAACCACTTCAAAATAAAAAATACAATGAAACATTATGAAACTTCAACGAAAATAAATCAGTACTTAAAATTCAAGAATTATGGTGGTAGGGGATCGTGTACAGGGGATACAGGGTTAAGTTGATGAAAGGGATTTAATTTTCGTGTGCGGCCGTGCGCGTAGCTGAAGAGCTTGGGAGATGAAGGGGTTATGTGACAAAACCGAAATTGCGAGTAATTAAAGTTGTAAGTTTTATTGTTGCAGTTGTTGCAACTTTTTTGTTTTCTATTTTGTCATTAAGTGTGCGCATGACATTGGTCTAAGGACATTTACTTTTTGATGTATCAAGTTTTATTTGCTTACCTGTATCCATTGCTTACCATTGTACAGAGTGTTCATTTTTCTAAATGTAACATAGCCCCTTCATCCTCCAACCTTTCAACTGGGATTCTTATAAAGAACTGACAAGTTTGTGGTTTTAATACGACGCAAATTGCTCAAACGAAGTTAAAAATCTCTCCAAAAAGATACAGTGAACTCTCACTTATGCGCCGGCCCAAGGGACCAAGAGAAAAGGCGAATAAGTGAGAGAGACGTATAAGTGAAAAAGCCTATTTAAAGGATTAAAACGTACCATAGGTACTAATGAGAGAATGAATATTGTTTCTATAGAAAAGGGACATATTACTATGATTTGGCAATTATTGTAATGTAACTACAATGATAAAGAGGAAACAAAAATTGTAGCATATCTAAATACAAACTGTTCTCTTTAAAACGATCCATAATAGATAATTGTCCCTCTCCGAATTCTAGTTCAAGCGGAAAAAATACCTTCCGTGAGCAATAAAGGCGAAAGATTGAAGAGGAAAGTAAAGAAATATGCTTATTTTTTAAAGAAAATAAATTATTTTTTCTACAGTTTACGGAAATTTCTGCGAATAAGTGAAATATTTATCTTTCGAGCGACGCATAAACGAATGATACTATCATTCTTTCGCTATGGAATGTGCTGGGACCATTTAAAATCATCGTATAAGTAAAAAAGGCGCATAAATGAGGCGGTGTATAAGTGAGAGTTCACTGTAAGTAAATTTAAACTTGCATTCTTAAGACGAAAGAATAAAAATGGAAAAGGAATATGAAACATTGCTCTTTTTTAGTTTTTCATTTACTTTTCACTCGAAACGTAATTGGAAGCTGTATCAGTTTGTTTGAATAACACATTGAACAATCACATTTGTTTCCTTTCTTTTCCTTCTTACTTTCGTTTTCTTTTCTTTTCCTTTTTATATTTTATTGTTTACTTCAATTAACGATCACAGATATTTGTGTGGCGAATTACTTCAAAAGATTTTGTACTTCGTATGAATAATTGCTCTCTGTACTATATTTGTTTTAATAATGCAGTAATGCATTACTAAAAAATATATAGTACAGTAAAATAAACCTGCTCAAGCTCTCATAAACAAAGTTTTTTACAACGAAAATAATCTTAACCGGAAATTTTCTTTTTTTTTAAATTAAATATTAAAACAATACATTTGTGTCTTCAGATTTTATTTGTGAGTGAAGATCTATATCTATAGCCCAGAAATAGTCATTCGTAACTGACAAACGCTTTGTTTTGAGGATGTGCGTTTGAAAAATAGTTTAATACGGCTTTAATGTTACCAGAGTAGCGCTGTAACGTTTATGATACATCATTTTTCACATGGATTTCAAGAAAATTATTTTACTAGTTTTTCGTAAGTAGGAAAATTTTTCACAAAAACATAAATAATCTGACATACATTAGCGTTTTGTAACTATTTTTTAAGTATTGAATATTTTCTTCCTTTTATAAAAGTATATTTTAACAGGACAGCTCCACAAACATTTATTCATATGTTCTACATAGTTTTACCATTTAACCCTATACTGCATAGGGTTGCCAATTGGCTACATGGACTATTTTTACTTATGACCAAGCATAGGGCAACTCAAGTATTAGAAGCAAGTATTAGGCATCTTTAAAGCAAATATAACCATCTATCCTCAAAATTAATTTTTTAAAAATGTTTTCCAGTGTTTTCTTGTTACATTGATAAATATATATAGTTCTTTCAAAGAACAAAAAATCGTGCAGTGTAGGGTTAATGCTGTAAAAATACAATACGTTTCGGGAAAACTACTTCTACTTTATCAAGCAATGTTTGTACACATGAGAAATATCACTACCTTGATTTGGTAATCAGGTTAAGCTCCTGGATAAAAAGAAATTCGAAAAAAAGGTATGTATATTTGAAAAGAAATTTATGTATATTTATTTAATTATTTATTTGTAATTTCGCAAAGATGCATATGCATTTCCTTAAATAGTACTAGAGTAACATATTTTTTTTTTATTCTCAAGTTATTAGTTATTTAGTAGTACGAAACAAATGTGTGTCAAAGAACCATTCTTAGAACCATTTCACAAACTAAAATTTGTCTAAAACAGCAAAAAATGTTATAATAATACATTAAATAAGTATAATGACGAAATATTTGAATAGATGCAAACAGTATGTGTTTGTTTATTTAAGTTTAAACTTCCTTACGTTTTTAACATTAGGTTTAAAACAAAAAAAGAAACGTGCTGCCTTTACTACGCTTTGCTATAAAAGTAAGATTGTGGTTTTAATCTAAAGTGAGTTTCAATTTTGGTTTCGTTTTTTCTTTACAAAGACAATATACAAATGATGAGTTTAAATGCAGGAATTTTGATAGCGCCCACACAACCTGGAATTGAATAAATTTCCATTTCGAATGAGCAGCAGTTTTAGTTTAGTTTCAAATGTATTTTTTCCCCTTTTTCTTGAATAAATTTCCCTTTCCAGCTGATGCCGCGGTACTTTACCGTTGCAAACGATTAAAGCGGAAAACTTTTGGATAAAATAAACGGATTTTTTAATCTCCTATCTGAATACATTTTTCTTTACTAAAACATTTTGATCTTTCATATGATAGTTTGGAGCTGGAACTTTAGAGGAAATTCAGAGGAAAAAAAACAGATAAAAAATACTGCTGCAACTTACAAACTGGTGGGGAATTTAGCTTTTCGAATTGGAAATGTCTTTCCGGTACATAGTCAAATTGCAAAGATCGAAAACTTAATGTATCTAACAATTTCAGCAACTTTCATTTTCTACAGAAGAAAAAAGTGTACGCAGTTACAGTTATTTCGATGTATTTAGTTGCTTGCAAGAAATGGCTTTCGTAAAGAAATTAGACTTTTTGTTCATGTTTAAGTGCTGTGTGATTTATTATTTGCTAGCTTAATTCTGTTTATTGAATGTATTGACTTTTATTAAAGATAGTATTTGAGAAAACCAAGAAAGAAAAAATACATTTCAATTAAAAATATTGCTTTTGCATTCAGTAAAATCATTCTAGTTTTCTTAGCAGGTTATCGATTATTTTTTCTTTTTTTTTTTGTAGATTTAGAAAGACTATTAGGACTGCATAATTGTCTCAAAATATCAAAGCATTTTTTTGAATTTTAAATTATGGTGTTCGCCTACTTTTTTTTTCTTCTTTTTACATATCACTTATATTAACGTTTTAACACTCTGTCCAATAATTTCAGATTACAACAACAATTACCAAAAAAATTAAAGCGTCAGTGACGTAAATATGAGGTGTATGGGAGGAGCTAGAGCTACTATATAAACAGTCCGAAGCATAAAGCTTAAGTTTCACCACTTTGAATCCAACTCATTCACTTTTACTTTCATTTTGTATTGTTGCGGAGCTAGGGTTACCACAGTAAAGTTTCGGGACACTGCCAAGCTTTGTTAAATTCGCGTGAAATGTTACCAAAAAGTTATAATTGGCCAGAAAAGACACCCCTCAAACATATGATGGATCCAATGTGGTCAAACTTAATCTTGATGCTTCTGCTCGTCTATATAGGGGTCTTAGGTGCAGCAAGAGCCTTCACTTTTTTCTGCCTAAATGGTTTATTAGGGTCAACAATAAAATGTATGTTTCTTTCATGCATTTGAAAAACTCATTTCAAAAGTCTTAAGGAAAACTCATAGCATCGCTGTACGATTTTATCAAAAAAGGTTAACGTAGAAAAAAACAACACTAAAGCAAATTTCTTTATTGCTTACATACATGGTTTAAGTCATTTTTAACAATACCAGTCACATTTCATATAAAATATTTTCAGCACGCCATATCAAAAGAAAGGAAGTTCTAAAACTGTATTAAAGCTCGAAAAAGTACTTTTGTCATTTGTTCTTTTCTCTCATACAGCGCGAGATCATTAGGCGAGAAAATAGTGTGATTATCAAGGGAACGGATAACTGCAAACTCGCAACACTGTCATCAAAATCGTGACTTTCAACCAGAAATTTTAATGCGGAATTCTCATAAACATAAATTGGATGGCGCGGAGAAAGAGGAGAAATAAGTTTTCGAGTATTTAAAAGACGGATTTTTTTTTTTTTTTTTTTGAAGATATTTTTACCTTTTTTAAACACATGGAATGCATAGGTTTATAAGAAATTCAGTGAGAAAACAAATTGAATTGATTTGTTAATCATGTCTTGACTGAGACATCTATAAGTAATAGATAAAATAAACAAATATGTTTATCTAAAGTTCTAAAACAATTCTGAAAACGTAACTTTAATCTTAAAAATAAATGTTTTATTTATACAAATCTTGGAAAAGAGAAGTAAACATATCAAAACTTATAACTGTAAGCTTTTCTGAAAATAAATTTAATGATGTGGCTTTTTTCTGAGTAGTTCAAAAAAAGGTTGCATTAATAACGTTGTTAGAAGCCCTGTTGTTTTCTTAGACTAAAGGGGGTATTGACTTCGCGAAAGAAAATAATTTATAGGAAAACAAAGTAAAACTTTGTTTCTTACATTGGTTTCTCTTTTGATGACACTGCCTGTACTATTTGAAATAATTATCTTTACTTTTTTTAAATGTGAATCTTTACTTTTTTTAAATGTGAATCTTTACTTTTTTTAAATGTGAATTTTTACTTTTTTTAAATGTGAATTTTTACTTTTTTTAAATGTGAATTTTTACTTTTTTTTAAATGTGAATCTTTACTTTTTTTAAATGTGAATTTTTATTTTTTGTAATGTGTACGCAATATTATTTAAACGATATTAAATTTTTTACTTACATGTATTAAAAACTATTCTAGTGAAATTGTTAAAATACAACATTTAAATAAGGAAATTATTTTAAATAAAATTAATTACAAAAATAAATATCATTATTTTAACAATTGTGTTTGTTTCTGAATGACAAAATTTTCCACGACGGAAGAGATTAATTTATCCTCTTTGCAAACTATTACATCGAAAAAGTTTTTCATTACCTGTGCTGCCATCCTACTTAAAAACTTGAAACGACACTTATGAACTGAAAGTCATTACAATTTGTTTATTAAATACTATTCCTACTGAAATGAATACTGAATTAATTAGAATAAATTACGTCTGACCTACTGAAATGAATTACGTCTTAAGTACTCAAGTAAATCTAAACATTTTAGCTTGAAAAAAATATTCTAACACTTCAGTTGAAATTTTATGTTAATAAATCGAAAATGTTTAGCAGAAAATGTGAGTGAAAAGCTTTTTTATAGGAAATTGGATTATAGGAATATTAGTAACATAAAATCGAAAGTCTGATTGCAACAGCGTGGCTGAATGAAATTGTTACAAATGTTGTGTTAGTACAATTCCAGCGTGAAAGATCCAAAAATAATTGCTCAAATAGTAAATATCTTATTTTGCTATATGTTGGAAGTGAAGTTAATTGCGTCCTTTTACTGCATTCTACGCGTTTTTGAAAATTATATTATTTGAAAATGCAGGGATAGAAATAAAGCACACTTTACATTTATACATATTGTCGCGCTTTGGATTTTCAATGTTTTATGTCAAAATCAAGATAGTTTTAGGAAAAAAATTACCAAAATGTATAAAGGAACTTCTGTAATGTATTTTTATTTTTTAGAATTTTTTACATCTTTTTTTCCCATTACAAAAGTTATATCAATTATTTTCAAAACCTTATTTTCATAGCAACCTTAGTAAATACTATGAGATAAATATTTTTAAAAAGTGAACTTTTGATCGATATTACGAGAATAATTTTAATAAAGTATAGAAGATGCTTGCTTCTTTAGTAACTTTACAATAACGGAATCTATGCCGGTCAATAATTTCCAGTGTTCCCCTGAGCTCTGATTGGTCAAAAATTCGACGCTTCTTTTTCATTGGCTGCGAAGTAGGACTCTTTATATACGTTAAAAGAGTTAAAGTTTATTAAACTATACAACGTATTATTAAACACTATATACAAACAAAGATTTGTATTAAAAAAATACAACTTTAAGTAAGTTTTATTAAGTTTGTGTATTTCTAAGTAAACCAAGTTTGGAAGGAGTTAAAACTTCCAAAGCTTCAAGGTGACCTTACGGCAAAATTGAATTATGAATGTAGAACTAAAAACTCCATGTTTTCAGAGTATCATACACAATGCAAACACGTTTCAGTAGAATTGTAATGAGACAAATTCTATATGCAAAACTCTTTGTTTGCATCAAAATGCCTTAGTTTGCGGAAAAATAAATTTCAGAACTTTTTGAATTCCGTTTTGTAACTAATGCTAATGCCGGGTCTGAAATTTTGTAAGAGTTCTAAAAGTATAAGAAAGCTCCCAAAACATGCACAGCTGTTAATGCTATAATATCTTAAAGAAATAAATTAACTTAAAAGTATACTTTGAAACAAATGTTTTTTTTTGTTTTGTTTTTTTTAAAAGATATATATTTGCATCGACTATTTTATTGTTGTTTAAATGTATAAGGATGCAACAAAGAATAATATTTTTTAAATTTACAAAATGGAAAGAAAACGATGTTACAATATAGTGCTGCACTAAAAACTACAATATAAACTTCGAAAGATTACTTTTTTTATTTTTCTATGAAAACTGGAAAGCCCCATATTTTCCTTTTGGGGAGAAGAAGAAAAAGGAAAAAAAACAAAACTGAAAAGAAAGCGGAAAACTTTTGCAATATTTTTCTCGTAACGGAGAAAAAATGCATACAAGCAAATTTGCGAAGCGTGAAACTTTTATTATTATTATTATTACTATTTTATATAAATTTTACCGATCAAGATTTGATATTCGTCCGTTATTATTATTATTTCCTATCGAAATATTAAATCACGATTCTTTATATGACTAATGTATCTTTTATTTGACGGACATCTTAAAATATATCGCTGTTACATCTGTCATTTGTAGTTTTAAATGTAGTGTTTACATTTAACGATACCTATGTTGTCACTTTGTTTTATCATGCAATACTGTTTACACTCAAACTGGGGTACACATCAACTCCTTGCCAATGTTTTTCAATAAAATTTGAAAAATAAATAAGTTTATTCTGCTTTTAATAGTGAGATTGAATTTATTTGTTTAGAGCGAGTGAACATCAAAGCTGAGAATCGGAAGCAAAATTTTTTAAGAGTGTAAATCTAAAGGATAAATACAACGTTAAAAAAGCACAAATACAGAGGGATAACTACAGACACGTATCCCTGTGTATATATCCCTGCTTATTTGTGCTTCTTTAATGTTGTATTTATCCCATGCATTTATGCACAAAGGTATTTCTACATTTCAGTGTAAATATACTTTACTCTCGTAAATACAAAATTATTTTTAAAAAATATTTTTAAAAAATGACTTACTGGTTTTTAGACTAACGTAGACTACATCGTCGACAGCAAGAGAGGGGGTAGGAGGGAGCTGGAAGGGGGGGCGGTCTGACGGACAGACAGATGGACGCACACACGCACACCTGCTCTGGGGGCTGGCTGGTTGACACGCACTCGGTTTCTCTTCTGCTCTGGCTCCTCTCTCCGAACCACTTTTGACGATAGGACGGCCGACAGCGCGCAGCCCCCCAAGATAGGGTTGCAAGAAACCGAGTTTCTCTCGCCAAGCGCATTTATCCGCCGCCAAACAATTTGTCCCGGAGTGGCGCTGCTTTATTGGGTTAAGGGGGGTCCATTAAACTCGGGAGCTTTCGGGAAAACTTCGGCAGAAGTTTTGTGCATTTATTTGGATAACGGCGGATTAAGGATCGTTGTTTCAATTTAGATTGATACTGTTTTGGGGAGCGAAATAATTGCTACTTTTGTAAGTTAAATTTATTCGTTTTTCCTGCAACTTTAAAAGATCAAGAAATGCAAGAGCAAAAGAAAAGAAGAAGGACATAAGGGTGAAAAAAATCATGCTTAAACGTAATATTTAAAATTCAATATCAAGAAACACATAATTAAAATATTCAAAACTAAATTGTTATATAAAATTACATAAAGAAATTCAGAGAAAAACATGTGCATACCACTTTCTATAAACAATTTATCCTGGAGTGGCGCTGCTTTATTGGGTTAAGAAGGGGACCATTAAACTCGGAGCTTTCGGGAAAACTTCGGCCGAAGTTTAGTGCATTTATTTGGATAACGGCGGATTTTATGGATCGTTGTTCCAATTTAGGTTGTTATTGTTTTGGGGAGCGAAATAATTGCTACTTTTGTAAGTTAAATTATTCGTTTTTGTTATAACTTCAAAGGTTCAAGAAATGCAAGAGCAAAAGAAAGACATAAAAGTAAAATAACTCGTGCTTAAACGTAATATTTAAAGTTAAACTTTAAGAAACAAATAATTAAAACATTCAAAACTAAATTGTTACTCAAAATAAATAAAGAAATTCGGAAAAAAAACAAGTGCATACCTCTATCTGGTAATAATATTGTCATAAACATCGTTGTTTTGCGGTTTTCTTTTTGCTTTTGGTGTAAAAAGGTTGAATGAAATGTAATATAAAAGTGTAAATGAAAAACAAAAAAAAGTTAAAGAATAATATTAGCATGCGAAGAACTTGCAGTAAAATCAAGTTCGTACTCGTAAATTTTCCTGTTAAATTGTACATAAGATAAGCATATTTCACTGATGTTCCTTTGACTGATTAAATTGAAAATGAGTGAATAAATTAGATTGATTGGTTTTTACTTTATTTCATGTTATCTTTGTATCAATAGTACGTGAACTATTTCAAACTTAAATTTGATTTTAGAAAACATTCTCAAGTGGAAAAAGAGCATGAAGTTGAGAAAAAGTAGTTTTAAGAAAAAAAATAGTAGAAAATTAGCAAAGAAAATTATTAAAAGCAACTTATGTATTATAAATTAAATAAATAAATAAATAATAAGATAAAGAGAGGAAGAAAAAAATAAATCCTTAGTATTGACTAGAAAGATTGTAAGTACTTTCTTCGTACTTTTAGAGGATTATTTTATTTCTTTCTCTGATTTAGTCTATGTTTTTCTTAATCATACCTCAGCTATGCATATTGAAGATAAAATAATATTAATAACAATCCTATTTTTAACAAGATGGATAAGTTTTATATGAGCTTTTTCATTCGAGGCTGAATGTTTCTTCAATCTTCTTTTGAACATTTTTTACTTAAAATAGTCTGAAGTATTAATACGTGGTTTGTTTTTCTTTTAACCTCCGATTGGCCTTAAAAAATGAACGGATTCAAATGCAAAAAATATTTCATTATCAAAAGTAAGGTACGATTCTCTACAATTCTCTACATAACCACCTTGACTATTGAAGCATTTGTTATATCTGCGAACAAGCTTTATGCCTCCTCATAAAATGTTGCCGCTAATGGTTGGAAGTGAGTTGGGACGGTGTCTTTGGGTTCCACGCCACTTTGGAAGCACGATGCATTTCCAGCTCCAAAGCAGGGGTCCCTAACCCCTGCTTCAGTTCAAGGAACAGATGAAAGTCACTTGGTGCTCCGTCGGAACTTTTTGGTGGGAGTTCAAAAAGGCCCCATTAAAATTACTGAAGGAACCTTTGTGTTACACAAGCGGTATGATGACGGGCATTGTCATGGATCAAAACAATTCCAGAAGTCAGAACGCTTCTTCGTTTCTTTTAAAGAGCTTTTTGTTGTAAGCGTCGCAAAATTTCACAATAAGAATCTGCAGTAATTCGCAAAACGCTTCGCAATTCATAATTGGCGGGAGAATCAACAGTGACAGCCATGTTTATGTGACAGCAGCTCAACAGAAAATGACATGTTGGACTCGCCAGTGACAGACTGTGTAGAGAGAGAGATGAAGAGTCACCTAATATGCACACCGGCCATCTGTTGGATGCCTGGCGTTCATAATGTGCGATCAGAGGTTGAAAAAAAAACAACCCTCGTAGTACATGAATATTATTTAAGGGATAGCAGTAGCTCATAACTTAACAACAAAAGTTTGAATCAATACTAGTACTTGAAGAAAATGTTTTTATGCTACAAAAACATCATTAACCTTTGTCGCTCTTAATTAAAATAGGAAATATACTAATATTTTCTTCTTCTTTTATTGCCTTTTTAGAAAATGCCGCGAATATGAAAGAAAAAAATATTTATAAAGAGGAAATATATCAAACAGTAACGTACTGCAATCATTGCAAATGATTGCAAAATAAAATACAGGGGAGTAGCGGCAACAATAAAGAAGACTTTAAATTTAGCTCTCACCAAGAAGATAATCACTCATTTTATTGGCAAAATTATAAGCATAAACAAAGCTATAAAGTATTCTGTACGTGAAAACGAACCAGAAATTAAAGAAAAAAACCTTTTTTATAGGAAAATGACTTCAATGTAGTAGAAATTAATGATATTATAATGAAACAGCGCTCAACCCGAAACACTTTCTTTTAACCGGTCCCGAGAAACGGTATTTCTTTTCTTACGTATATGAGTGACCAAAAGACAACATTTTTTAGATTTAATTTTGGAATCTATTACTAGTATATTTCCTCTTGTGTATCCCACACCTTCCTCATGTAGAGAAAAAATGGAATTATTTTAAAATAGGCAAATAATATCAAGTTTTTTTTTTCTTTTCTGGATGTTTTTGTATAATGTAAGATAGTCTAAGATCCCACCGCAGTTTATCTACACTCATAGCGTACACTCATGACGGATATTTCAAATTAAAGCTGATTTTTTTCTGAACGTGATGCACTATGTCCGCCTATGTAAAAGTGCCCGAAACCTATAGGCAGCCTGGCCTAAACAGGTCACATGAATGTAGTATTTCTACACTCATAGCGTACACTCATGACTCATATATCAAATTGAAGCTAATTTTTTTCTGAACGTGGTGCACTAAGGCTGCCTATGTAAAAGTGGCCGCAACCTCTAGGCAGCCTGGCCTGAAGTTTAGGGTCCAAAATTTCAAACGGTTATAAAAGACGGAAAAATCGGTCGATTCTTTTGCTTTTTTTACTAAAATTATTCTTAATGTGAGTACTTTTTCGAAAAAAAAATGATGAACTTAAATTTCAAAAATTGCCGATAGGGGGCGCTTTAGACTTTGGAGCTAAAAACAACTACTTTTTACCGTTTGTTTTCATATTTTCGTAATTGATTCAAAGAGTTAAAACTCTAACTTAAATTTTGAGCCCAAAATATCAACTAATTTCCGGTTTTTAGCAATACTCGGACCAAACGTCAAAAATTGTGTTTTTCTGCTTTTCAACTAGTCCTTTCATGTAAAAAATTATTAAAATCACCTGATAATGTTAAAATAAAATCAGATGAACCCTTTCGTAACTAAAAAAAGAAAAAATAAATTTTTTTTCCAACATTTTTTTTTTACTTAGAAATTTTGTATTTTACAACTCAGAAAGTGTGCATTTAATTTTATTTTCACATTATTAGTATCGCCAGATGATTTTAATAATCTTTTTTACATGAAAGGACAAGTTAAAAAGCAGAAAAACACATTTTTTGACGTTTGGTCCGAATATTGCTAAAAACTGGAAATTAGTTGATATTTTGGGCTCAAAATTTAAGTTAGAGTTTGAACTTTTTGAATCAATTACGAAAATACGAAAAAAAACGGTAAAAAGTAGTTGTTTTTAGCTACAAAGTCTAAAGCGCCCCCTATCGGCAATTTTTGAAATTTAAGTTCATCAATTTTATTTTCGATAAAGTACTCACATTAAGAATAATTTTAGTAAAAAAAGCAAAAGAATCGACCGATTTTTCCGTCTTTTATAACCATTTGAAATTTTGGACCCTAAACTTCAGGCTAGGCTGCCTAGAGGTTGCGGCCACTTTTACATAGGCAGCCTTAATGCACCACGTTCAGAAAAAAATTAGCTTCAATTTGATATATGAGTCATGAGTGTACGCTATGAGTAGAAATACTACATTCATGTGACCTGTTTAGGCCAGGCTGCCTATAGGTTTCGTGCACTTTTACATAGGCGGACATAGTGCATCATGCTCAGAAAAAAATCAGCTTTAAGTTGACATATACGTGATGAGTGTACGCTATCAGTGTAGATAAACTGCGGTGGGATCTTTGACTAAGAGTAAAGGAATGATGAATATTCTTAAAGTAATCTTTTTGTATAATCTACTTTAAGAAAATATATCGTATACATAAAGGTACAAATTATGTAGACAAATTTTTTATTTGCAACGTACATACTTTTCAGTGTTAGAAAGTAGCAACGCAAGAAAATAAGCTAATGAAACATTGTCTAAAACCCAAAAACGCATACATGAGGAATCGGAATACAAAGTACGTAATTAAGGTACAAAACCACTGATATGATCACTCCTTTTGTAATGGATATTCCGTAAATTGCATTTCAAATCTTCTTTTTTTACTATGACAATGTTGGTGACACACATAGTTTTAGTTGTGTATGGTCTCAAAAGCTGCGATTGATTTTCCTGATTCGTAAAATTTTATATTAATTCAAATCAGTCATTATACTTTAAAGCAGTACGTATTTTCTTATAATAATTGCTTGATACATTTGTCTCGGTCAATTTCAATGTTGCCTAAAATAATAGCCACGTTCTATCTTATGCTACCAAAATCTAACATACTAAGAATTTAATTAATACATCGGATTAATTTGAATAACAAATAGAAATATAAATGTAACTTAAAGTATTTTGACTTTTCTAGTTCTTTTGTGATGTATTCACTTTAAATATGGCAGATTTACCATGTTTTATAGCCCTTTATACGTTGGGAGCTACCGCGTTCTGAAGCAATCAAATTCACTTCCTGAATCAAAATAATGCAGTCAAAAAAGGAAAAGTACTTAAACAGTTCAGCATATGTTCAACAAATTTATTAAACAAATTTTGCATGTTTATTATACTAGAAGATTAATGGAGCGCATTTTACTACAACCATAAGGTGAGCCTATAAATTAGCTCATTTAAAAAGAAAAGTTTAAATCTACTTATAATTACTTCAGTGCTTTAGTAATTACTCTAAATTATAGTCATTTTAAAATAAAACATCAAACATTATGGAAGTAGTGATAAATATATTTATACAGATGGTTTGCATTGGAAAACAGTGCTTGTAAACTCTCTTGCATATAAGTCAAAAATAAAGCTTTATAACAAATTTAATTTTACTTAAATATTTCAGATTCTAACTGCAATTCAATTCCTAATTCCAATGTTTGCTGCTCAAAGATTGGTTAATATAATATTGCAGATTTAGCAAAAAATAGCAATTTTAATTTAAGACTACAAAAAGCAAAAAATATATATATTTTTTTTTTTTCAAGCCTTTAATGGTTGTTTTTATTTATTTATTTTTTTTAAGTCAGGTTTTCAAAAAGAAATATTTTCCCCCGTACAGAAAAAGCTATTAAATTAGTTTTGATAGAGGAAGTGTTGGTTCGTTGATTTGAAAGCAATGTTTTTGGAATTTACATGCTTTTTTTACGTTTCATATGTTATGAATGTTCAAACAAAATATAAAAGAAGGGTACAGACTCAGCTCTCTGCACCCTGAAGCAGCTTTTCATTTTTCAAAAATCACTTTGAGTGTAACATTCCTTGCATTATAGGCCCGAAAATGGGACAAAAATGACAGCACGCTTCAAGCACTTAGTTTGTGAAATTAACATGAAAACAAGGTGTATGAAAATAAAGAGTTTAAAATATGTCTTCAAAAGTACCAAATGACAGTCAATCAACAACAGCAGTTAATTACTTAAAACTTACATTCAAGAACAGTAACTTTTTGGAAAAAACAGCTTTAAGAAAAATTTCAACAAACCTGAAAAACAAAAAAAAAAAAAATGAATACAAATTTTAACGAACAATAAACATGAATTCAAAATGCATAAACAAATGTTCAAATAGATACTAATATTTATTTTCAGTGATTTCTTTTAAGAGCCATAAACTGCGGAAGTTCTCTTAAAAGGACTGCATGATAAAAAATAGCACATATAACAAGAGAAATATTAGATTACATAAGAAAACATAATAGAATAACTATCAAAAATTCTTCTTAACGTGTAAGTCTTCAGAATATTTTTAGACTTAAGAAAGCCCTTGAACACTTAATAAAAAAGGTAGTGTAACAAGAGTCAATGATGTATGTAATTCTAGTTATCGACAGAGAGTGGAGATGAAACACTAAATACTGAAATGGGTCGATGAAACTTTTTGGATTTTTGTGAAATATGTGACTCAAATGGGAATTAAAAAAGAGCTACCATTTGAATTTATTTTAATTTAATTACAAGTTATAGCTAATGTGGTATTCTGATGTATAAGCTATACTATTGAAAAAGTTTCATTAAAATAGATATAGTTTTGCATGAAAGAGGAACATACATCCAAAAAACATCCATTAATCCATACATCTATACAAACATTCGCTTATATAATAGTAGTAAGATGCCAGTACGCAGCAGTTTTGTTGATTTAGTCACATATTACAACTAAAATAAAAAATGTCGGCTCACTCTAATGAATATTAGCTCAGAAACCTAACTCTCAAAAGCACTTTTCCATTCAAAACGTCATATACGTTTGTAAAAAAATTTTATTAATGGAACGTAATCTATATCCTCGTGTTTAATGTTATAGTATCAAAAATTTAATTACCCGCTGTGATTAAAAAAAGTTATGACGAAACTCCGCTTTTTCAGGCGTAATGTTTTAAAACCGAGAACGTTATTACACATCATAATAGGTGTTGTTATCGATGTTTTGTACAAGCTTTCGAATTGCCTCTCCCACTTTAATTTAATTGCCCAAATTTATCAAGAGAAAGAAATAAACTACTTAAGTTGATAATAAAACAGGGAAGTTGATTTCCCTCAAGACCTTTAAAAGATTACAGCCGGGCAGGAATTCATTAGATGTTAATGCAGTAATTTTTATTTTAATATCTTTACACATTTCGTCGATTCTTTTTCTTTTTGTCAACTAATAAGTCAAATTAGAAAAAAAATTAATAACAAAGAATTATTGGATTTTTATGAAAAAATTCTTAATAGCTTATTACAAAGGTTACATAAATCAATTGATTTTTTTTTTCTTTTTTCTTTTTTTTTTTTTTTTTTTTGTGAAATAAAGATATATCAAGTGTTAGACTACTGTGTTTTTCAACAAAAAAGCATGATTTTAACTAAGAAAAGTTGCTTATATTTGCAGCAAATTTTTCAATATTTTGACTAGCACAGTGCCGTTGTTTGGGCAAGTTGATATGTATAATACAATTTAACGAATAAATTTTAAACTTACTTTTGGTATTTCAAGAACTTTTTGGACATTACTAGAAAAATGTAAAGGAAGAAAATTCCAAACAGAAGGTGCGTGTATCGGAAAAGATAGCCATACTTATGCTTGTATTCACTATGTGTCTCATTTTTCGTTTACCATTCAATACGACTTCTTTAAAAAAAATTGCAACTCTTCTTTAAAAACAATTCTTAAAGATGTAATTTCGTAGGTTATTAAGCTAACATTTATTTGTGTATCAACTTACCCAGGATGGGTGAAGTCAAAAAACATTTTTATTTGAGAAAAAGTGACTTCAACAAAAATTTCGACATCACATGAAATAATTTTGTTTTGGTACTTAAAAGTAGTAAAAGTTTTATTCTGAAAGGGGTCTAGTACCCTTTCGGTGAAGAAAATATGACGAAAAATTGGTAAACTTAAAAGTGACTTGTTTCAAGATCTATTAGTTTTAATTTCATGAAATTTTAAACAAATATGAATTCAACTCTATTAATCTTTTTGATTCCAAAATGTAAGTTATGGGTGTTTTTGAAGTTTTTACGCAATTATTTTAATAAAGTGAAACTTTTTGTTTGCCGATAATTTAAAACATACTGCGTGCAGCATTACTCTTTTGTAAAACAAGATATCCACTTAATTTTTTTTCTAGAGTAGAAAAATAATGTATGTTTAAAATGACGAAGAATTAGATTGATGAAATATTCCTTACCCACAAAATAAATTTTTAGATTAAAAATTCAAATTTTGATGCATTTTTAAGAACTTTTTATTGTTACAATTTGAAAAGTTTCAACACAAGAAAAATTTTGGTTTATTAAATTAAGCATAATTAGTACATGAGTACTTGTATAAAGTTTCGTGCACTTGAGATTATCCGTTTCCGAGAAATGCTGCGCGCAACGAGTAAAAATGTAGTTTCGAGAAAATCAACTTCAAATGTCGGTTTTAAACATCTATCATAATGGTAAACAAATGCGATTTGCAAAATTCGGTTTCTGCTGTTTTCCTCATATCTTCCGTTCTACTGGGAATTTTATTACGGGGTTTGTCTTAAAATATTCCCATTATTTCAAAGTTCTAAAATAAGTTAAATACAAAAAATCAATTTTTTGAATTCTTAAAGGGTACTAGACCCCTTAATCAAAATTTCAAACGTCCATCTCTGTGTAATAGAGATTTATTCTTATTTGCAGAAACATGTTATACACAAATTGACAAGGGAAATGAAATACTCAACGACATTGACGTTGTAATACGGTTGAAGTGTCTGAAAATCAAAACATTGCAAGACATGACCGCTTTTGAGACAATGCCAGATCCTCTTCACATGCCGAAGCATTTATGGCGGGGAGATGGCAACGGCTTCGGTTGAAACACAGCCAGACTGAGTAATCAAGCTAAGCTTTTACTATTAATGCGAACAAATAATTTGGCGAGTAGGAAATAAATTTCACAGGATAAATAGCAGCAAAACCAAGGATATTTTTTTTAAAGTAACTTTAAATAATTTTCTCAGTGTAGATATTACAAAAAGTGACTTTATTTGTGTGAACTCGGTGTAGTGTTAGCAAATGAATTCAATTTCCTTCGTTTAGTTGCTGTATAATAGTTCCTCACAGTGCCAACAGTACTGTAACTAATTTTTTGTTTTTCCTTTAAGCTCAGAAGTCGACGATGGGGAAATTTTGTTAAAAAAATGAACTAAATGTTGCAACATGATATGCTACGCATGTTATATATATATATATATAGAAACTCTAAAGACAAAAAAAATATATATATATATATATGTGTGTGTGTTATATACACTGCAAAAAATAACTGTTGTTTTTACAGTTTATTACTGTAAAGTTAGCAATTTTAGTTTATTACCGTAACACTTAGCAATATTATATTGCAAAAACAAAAGTCTAAGCAGCCAATGCTCCAGGTTAAAACTGTAAAATGCACGGTAATATACTGCATAGTTAGCAATTTTACAGTTTATGACTGTAAAATTTGAAATTTTTACAGTTTATTATTACAAAATTAACTGTATTATACTGTAAAAACAACATTAATTTTTTCAACGTATAAAATATACACACATATAAACACACACACAAGCACATTCACATGCCACGCAAAGTAAAATAAATTAAAAAAATTCAAAAAACTATCGCATATAAGCTTTTGTAACATATTGCTGCGAAGCACTTGAGAGTGCACATTCGGATTTTTAAAAAAAGTCAGCGTAACTTATTATGTTTCCTCGGAGGAAATAGGATTTTTTTCTTAGGAACAAACTTTCAGAACGGCATTTCTTGAAAGTATCGCTGTTGTATACTAGTAGAAACATTTGGCCTCCTTCATGTTTTACTTTTTCCGTTTTATGCTTTGATTCTGTTACGTCCTAAATTACTTTTTCTGAACCCAGGGTTTCATAAAACTTTTTGAGACGAAAACAGTTTGCCTTATTGTTCATGTGTGAATAAACTTGTGAATCATTTCTACCGTTTCATCATCATTTTTTTTTCCACCGTTTGAATCATTTTTTTTTGTAAAATGTATGTTACTCGTGCGAATTGTAAAATAAAAAAATAAATAAATAAGCGAAACATAGTAAAAATAAAACGGTTTAATTAAATTTTACAGGTAAATTCCGTTTAACATAATTCTATAATGAGCATTTTGCACCTAAACTTACATTAATTCCAGTTATGAAAATAAAAGATGATTTAAGTCAATTTTTAAGATGAAGAGGTATGTTCGTGTTCGGGAAAGAAAAACATTTTAGCGCGTTAAAAATATTCAATCGAGCACAAAATGTTGCCATTTTTTCCGTATTTTTATTAATATTTGAGAAATATATCTTGATATTCCACTCTCGCATTGAATTTCAGCATTATATCATAAAAACTAAAAAGAGTTATAATGACTTCGTCAAAAGTAAAAATTTAAAAGAGTGTAATGTAATAGTACGCGCGTACTAGTTGACTTTTTGTGTAGGTTACGCATAACATACTATTAAAAAAATTATTTTAAAGTTTCACACAAGCATAAGATGTTGCCAAATACGTGCATTTGGTAATTGCTCAAGGACAAACTAAGAATGAAGTTTGGAACCACAGATTTAACAAACAATTGATCCGATGTACCCGTAGAATCATTTGACATCTGATCAAACAAATCTGTCATTAAAAACGCATCAAAGTCCCGCTGAATGATGAATTTTTAACTACTAGAGTAAAATAACATGAAGCACTTTTGCCTGGGTTTAACGATAAAATAAATTTTTAAAAAATGTTAAAATGCAAACGAAAGTAATGACTACGATCATTCCGAAAGTAAAAAAAAAAAATATATATATATATATATATATATATATATATATATATATATATATATATATGTATGTATGTATGTATATGTGTGTGTGTGCTCCGAAGCTAACAAAGAATAAATTTAAAGCACCAATACAGAACAGGCTAAAATGAAGCTTATTGGGACTTAAAAATATTTCGAAATTTAAAACCATCTAAATAATAACTTCAGCTTTTCATTTTCCTTTAACAATAAGTAACCACAACATAGTAAAGTATTCTTTGGAAACTTCTACGCTAGTAATTTGTTTACCTGGCCCTAAAGGGAGATAAAATGAATAGTTCGTCAACTTTTAGTCTAATGAACATTCAGTAAGCTTCCCAAGTTTTTGAATACCGTCTAGCGAAATTGTCAACAAATGCTTAAAAGTTTTATCGTTCTTTTAGTGAACTCATTAAGTTAAAATGACTAAGAGGATTTTGGAAAAATTGTTTTAAGTGATAGGGAGTTCTCTCGAATTCTCATAATAAGGTTCAGTTTTGGAAAAGAACTGCTACAAGTTCGGAAAGTTTGAGTATTTGTCTTTGATATTAGCTTCCCTTCCCGAGTATCAAAGGTCGCAAGAAAAATTTGTCCGGTCTTTTAAAGAAGAAAACTTGTAAGTTTCGAGAAGCTCAACAATGTTCTTAAGTAGATTTATTCAAAATTGTATATGTTTAAAAACTGAAAACATGTTAAAATATCATATTAAATTATGTATTCCATCATTTAACACTGTTTAATACATCAATGCAAAAAAGCTGAGCTTCCGTTGAAAGTTTTTACTTTTCATAAGAGCGCTTAATCACGTATCGTGCTTAGTCATATGAAATATCGATAAAAGTAGTTGAGTAAAGATACTCCGAAACATTCGAACAAAAACTAAGTGTTGATTTCTTTTTACTTGTTTCTGCTACACATAACTCAAGGCCACATCATTTTTTTTTCTCAAACTAATAGCAGTAAATGAATTCTAAGTTTTTTTAATATTATGATGTAAACTGAAACAAATTAAACTTTTGAAATTTAGTTTTGTTTTACATTAGTTTACAACCTTATTCAAAACGACTCATCTTAACTGGCTGTATTCCAATTCCATAGTGAACGTACCCAAGCGGTACACATTAAAATCGGTTAGTTAAAACTGTTTTTATTTTTTTTAATAGATAAATTAACTTTTCCAGGAACTATCTACCCTTATTGTTCCTATAAAATATGTTGTATGAAAGTATATTATTAAAGGAACAGCTTAAATTGCAAGATAGGCTCTTTGTAATTGAAATATACTGTTGATTATAATTAAGATTTGTTGGTACCTTTTTATTTATAATTAAAAGATGGACGAAACACGTCAATAGTAAATAAAAACAAAGTCTAAATAAATGAGAAAAAAATATTTTAAGTTCACGGAACAATTATATGTAAAGAAAAAGAAGCGATTTTTACTTATTTTTCGCAAGGTTTACGCTTCATTTTTAAATTTTAAGCACCCAAAAAGGCACCCATGCAAACATAAATAAAACACAACTTACAAAGAATAATTTTTAAAGGCAAATGAATGATGAAACTCATATTAAAGTAAATAAAATATAAAACTGTTTTGGAAAGAATATTACTTAGTTTGGAAGAAGTTACTTTTGCAGTATAGCTCTTGTTAGAATACCTTGTGGTTAAACCTTAAAAACTGAAGAGTACGGTCTTGTTTCAGAGGAAATTAATAATTGTCAGGGTAACTCTCTCTTATAAGTTCTAAAGGAATTAGAAGAACAAAAAAAGTAAAAATATATTTTCAAAACTACTCCAGTGAGTTGTTTCTCTTTTTCGTTTGAACTTGATTTTTACTCATTTTAAGCAGTCCAGGGAAAAATTAAACCCTTGGGAGGACTAAATTCTGAACCCGAATTGCTCCGGATTAAATGTCAGAACCATTTTTAGCAAACTTGATCAGAATAAGTTTTTTTACAACGAAAAACCATTTTTATTTCATTTTTCCTCTTTTTGCTTGCATTTGAACAGATCAGAATTGCTTTCTAACACATTCTATTTTCAGTACCGTTTCCAACTAAAAATCAATTATTATGTCTGCTTTTAAAAGTAGAAAAATAAACATTTTGCCGTAAATGTAGAAAAAAAGAGCTTGCTATTAAATGCAAGTTTGTTCTTCTTAAGTTCGAATAAAACATAGTAAGATTAAAAAAGAAGAAATATGTCTAAATTCATCATCAACAGATAAAATAAAGAAAGTACTCCAAGTATCGAATAATCTCTACATAGTACAAAATGTAAATCTCCAAAAAGGCTCCTGCGTGTTTCAACGCTCAAAACTCAAGAATTGCCCGGCCGATATGGCATATTTTAAGCAAGAAAACACAAGGCTTTTTATCATTTCAATATGGAAAGGGAAATTTATATGCTCTCCTAGAGCTCTTTTTTTTTTTTTTTAATTTAGATCACGAGCACAGCCGTGCGGGTACAGCTAGTATACCATAAAGATGAAACGCACATGCTTTTCATTTTGATGCAAGAAATTATTCCTATACAATTGTTCTATTTAAAATTGTAATTTGTAGCATTATTGTCATTATTCTTGCTTGTTTCCGGGAAAATTGAAACTGAGGCCTTTTTCATTTTATTATTATATTTTTAATTGTTTTAACAAATTTATATCCGACATTTATGACTCAGTTTGATAAGCATCGTCATTAAGTGTAGTTTTGAAGTTTTAAGGTATTAAGCAGTTACAAGTTATAGTCCTCAAACGGTTCAAAAAAAACTTTGCCGCTCATATTTTTAATTGTTTTACAAAAGAGAATAAAGTAAATTTTTTTGAATTGCAGAACATAATTTTGCTATTATATAGCTTCATATAAACAGAGTTTCTCGACCTTTTTTAAATCCGTGAACCAGTAAGAATTTGTGGAAAAATTTCGTAGTTTATTTGATAATTTATTTTTTGATATTATTCTTTTCCTAAGTTTTAATCATAAATTAGTTTTATAAATTGCAACATGACTTACGAGGAATAACGTTTAAATATAACTAAATAAGTAATTATTATACTTATTAAACATAAGTAAATTATATTTTTGAAAAAAAAGTCAAATTGAAATGAGAAATCACAAAATAACGTTAAGAGCATTGTCCAAAATATTACTATAGTGTTGTTAATATTTCTTATTTTTATCCTTATCATCATTTACTGTTTTCGTTATTTGCTTATATATTTGTATTTATTTATTCATGTACTTTTTAAATAGAAAATGTTTTTAACACAGACAGTTAACAACAATTAAGGACCAGTCATTTTACCAATTGCGGCCTACCGCATCAGCAGTCTGCTATATACATCGCATTGAATACTTGTGTCAGACATTTTATAAATTATATACGTTTTCTACAGAGTGTGGAATTTCATACATTGCTCATAAGATGTACACTACAAAAGTAACTTTGGTATTTATTTTTTTTCAACTACCTGTCACAAATTAATGAATTATGATTATAAATGAGATAAAATATTGAATCTCAAACTAGTTACGCACGAAAAGAGTTCCAGTTTGAAAAAAATAATATTTTATTTCGCATTATAATTGTTAGAGAAATTTAATAAGCCTCAGATTTATGACACGAAAACTATCAACATCGGATTTGGAATGAAAGAAAAGTGGGCACTTTAATTTAGGTAGAACTTGGGCGTTTTGTTTTTAAATCTATAATAAAATTATAATGTGTGTAAGAAAAACATAAATCTAAAGCACTATAGGAAGAAGCATTTTAAAAAATAATCATTTAAATAATATAAAAATCATTTTAAAAATATTTAAAAAAATAAATTTTCATTATTTGACGAGAAAATTGAACAGGACTAACATCCCAATTTTCCCAAATAAATTAGTCTACCACGACTTTAGACAAGGAATAAATTTTTAATCTTTAGTTTCGAAACGTCATGCACTGCTTATTGCGTGGTTAACAAGATGTGTATTTGAATTATGTCTTCAGTATTGCACCCAGGGGTATCATTAAACATTAAAAGTTGTATTCGTTTAGATGAAGTTTTATTTGAAATATATGTTCTAAAATGTAAAGGGAGCTACGGATTGATTCTACACATGAGAATTACTTCAGAATTTGGAAAATATTTTGATTAAAAAGGTAAAGCACATTAAAAGGCAGTTAAATAAATAAATTTTAGGGGAAAATTTTAAGATTAATTCTAGAAGCACATTTATTGTTGATATAAGAAATAAAAATTATAAATATTCATAAACCACCACCGAATAAGTAAAACTCGTCATATATGGCTATGAGCTCAAAAAATGACAGAAGGAGTAGTTTGTGACTGAAAAAAAAATGCAATTGCTGACTTTTGAGAACATATATCAAGAGCCTTAAAATTCTACGTAGAAAAATCATCTAAAGTTTTTAAGAAACTTTTAAAGCCCAAATAAAATCTTTAATGTCTAAAAGAATTCATGTAAAGCTTAAATAAACTCGCTGAAAGTGTGAAGAAAATAACTTAAACTTTGAAGCACGTCGCATGTTGCATGAAGAAATCTGTTTTAAGTGTGAAGACACCAGTTAAAAGTTCGGACAGAATCGAGTTAATTCAGAATCTCCTTAAGATACACTTTAATATATTAGAAAGTACAATCAAATGATAAAGAAAATAAATTAGATAAATTTAAAACAAAGAGAAGTTAGGATGATATTTCCAATGCAAAATGTTTAATAAAAGAGATATGCATATATATCTGTGGCTTGGTTCTAAAAAGGCCAATGTTAATTGTTTTCACATTCTGTGTTATTTACATCAAAAGTTTCCAATTTAGCAAAACTCTAATTCTACAAAGGCCAATGTCTAATATCAAGCTAAAATTGGTTGTATTGCTGCAGTAGCTTTGAATCCAAAAAGGGCCAATGTCATAATATTTACCTAAAGTAGTAACAGGTTAAAAAATTTCACATGATAAAATAATGTTTCTTTATACTAACAATAAACAAATGCGAAAATAAATAATGGGAATCTTAATATAAGAAAGTTATAGCATTCTAAAAAATCTCAAACATCTTTCATCGCCTTTTTCTCGAAACTAACATTTTTGACTTAGGCCCTTTTAGAACCAAGCCACAGATATATATAATTTTACTTTCATTTATAAGTAAACCACTTTTTAATAATAATAAAAAATGTTTGTGCACCCAATACTTTAGAAGTTAGTTTGCATGAGTTATGATTTCGCCTCCTCTCCTTTCCCCATTCTCTATTGTTATCTTAAAACTCCTTAGAGGAAAAAATAATGACTTTTTTTTAATGTTTCCATGAATTCACGCCTGTTCAGTTTGAAGCTGTACTGGTTGTTTAAAAAAAGTAAACACGAGTATAATTTTAACTATAAATTAAAAAATAATTTCATTCGCAAATATCTGCTGTTTTTTTTTCTTTAAATGCATAATTTATACTTGTTATGTTTTGAGTTCGAAAACGTTTTACCCCTTAATCACAAATTTTAAAATTAAAAAACGTGGGAAAATCTTGAGTATGAATCAACTAATAAACTACTTATTTTTCAATTATGCCGATCTCTCACTTAAATATACTTTAAATTTCCATATGCAACTACATTATGAGCTGCATATATAAATCAACGTTTTCCATTTATCATTAAATTTTCCTTCATTAACTTATGCACCGAAATCATGGCACATTTCTTGCGCTTCCTGACAAATCTATAATCAGATTATAGAGGATTTGGTTTAAAATTCTCGTTCAGGATTCCAGTAGAAATTACTTTCTGAACAAAATTCTATCGCGAATTTAAATCACACGCTATATATTTCATGCCTTTGGTAAATTACGATGGAATTTCTAATTTACCATCAAATGTTGCCTCCAAATAGATCTGTTAATAAGATTTAACTTACATTAAAGCTCTTCTAGATAAAACGACGCAATATGTAGCGAAAACTATCGTTATTCTCTTATAATTTTTCATTTAGGTAATTTATTTATTATTATTAATTTAACAGCGATAATGATTAATTAAAACTTATTGCTTCGATTAAAACGAATGTTTAGATTTAAATTAATGTTATGTTCCCATTAGTAGAAAAAAAAAGTTTCTGAAGAATTACAGATAGAAAATAAGTTTTTTCTGCAAAAGTTAGTTTGAAAATCCATTTGGTTCTTTAGCTGTGTTGAATGTAGACTTTTTTAATTCAAAATTGTTCAAAGTATCTATAAATTTAAGAAAATAAAGGTGTTGGAGGATAATTTTTTACCGTTCCAATGCCTGCGAATGATGCTGCGCGAGTTTGCATTTAATTCCTCACAACGCCTTAAAATATACTGGAACCAATTTAAATTATTTAGTTGATCATAAAGAAAATAAGAGTTATTTGGTAAATGACCCAATTATTAATTTTGGTAAGTGCAGTTGTAGTTTTTTTTTCAGCTTTAAAGGTATGCAAAAAAGTGTCTAGAATAACGTACAGTCATTTTCAGCTGATTTTTATCGATAATTACAATTTTGAAAAGAATTTCTTTTTACATGGATCTAAGTTAGTACTTTTAAAAACTTTAATAAAAACAATGTTCGTCCCACTGTCCTGTTGGTTTGAAATGATTTACTAGCAGTACCCGCACGGCAATGCCCGTGCATTTAAATGGGAAGGAAGTCCACTGAATAAATTTAAATTCACTCCAACCCTCTGAAGTAAAATTATTATAGTTGAAGCGGTATAGTAATTGGTCAATTTAGCAACATCGTATTTGTATGCTTGAATAACAAATAAATAAAATATTTCTGCATAAATAAGAAATACTTCATATGATATTATATTAAAGCATTTTACTACTCATACTGTCTGAAAACACTTTTTCAGATATATTATTAGAAAAAAGTTAACGCAAAAACAAAAATGTCAAATTGATAGTAATTGGCCACCTTATCATAGTTATTGGCCATGTAAACATTCAATGTTATACTCATATTATTCATATACTATATATGATATTATTATTCATATACTATATATGAAAATATTATTCCTGTACATGAATAAAGTATACCATTTTATGAAGGTATTATACCGTTATTTGAATACATTTTCCATTCATTAAATATATTATAACATTATAGCATTCAATATCTTTCTCCATCTTTCTCTTTTCTATTTTTTGACTTCTCTTTATTTGTTTTCTATTATTAGTCTTCTTTAAATTATTTTCTTTTTGTACGGTTGCTTGTCCATTCCGTTTTCTTTTCTTTTCTTTATTTTTCACTCTTTTTGCTGCTTTTCTTGTTCATAGTTTTCAATAGCTGCTCTATAACTCTCAAAAATTATAATTTTGTTGGTAATCATCGATAAATTTACTATAATGAGTTGTTTTGTTTGAAGTAGCTGACGTGCACAAATTTATAGGAGTTTTCAGAGGAGTTCTCACAATTGTTGCTCCTATCACATTAATTTCATTAGTCAAATTTGCGTTTGTTATAATTGCAGTCAGTATTTCAGTATTGGTAGAGTTTAAAGCAGTAAGTAACCGCCCCTAAGCAAGGGCTAAGGCAGAAACATGCAATACACCGCCAACTCACCCATTTCTATCCATGGACAGCTGTTTCGAGCTTATTCTGCTCTCATGTAAGTAACCGCCAGTAAGTAACAGCAGTAAGTAACCGCCCAAGACGGACTGTTACTTACTGCTTTATAGCTTGCTCTCTGGGGCCTAAAAAATTTACGAGTTGTACCGTACTAAGTGCAGTCGCACGCTGGTATTTCTAATTTCACATTCGCTACCGTTTTTTTTTGGCTCTCTTTGCTTTAAAAGAGGATTTTTGCCTCCAACTCGACTACTTTCGTATTACATGCTGATGAGAGCAGAATAAGCTCGAAACAGCTGTCCATGGATCGAAATGGTCGAGTTGTTTTTAGAAAAACCATTTTGGAGAAAAAAGCGCCAAACTTTGTATAACGGTCATGTATTATTTGAAACTTCCATCTGATATTTCGGTGCTTTTATCTTGTCCACTTCGCCTCCAAAAATATTTTGGAAGTCTTTTAGAAACATGGGCTTATTTTATACATTAAACTCTTCATCTGATTTTTCTGTTGCTAAACATTTAGAGTTATCAATAGCGTTCTAATCATAGGGGGCCAATTACTATAATTCTCTGAAAATATTGTGACAGTTATTGGCCGCAGCAAACTGTCACAACTTTTATTACTTTAATTTTTAATTTAAGGTGTAATATAAGAATATATTCTTATATTACACTTCAAATTCACTAATTAGGCATCACAGCTGTAAATCTCATAGTATTTTAAAAGCTGTAAATGCATTCAGTTCTTTTAAAATATCGCAGAGAAAATTCTAGTCTTACCGTTTTCTCCACAACTTTTTAAACTACACTAAAAGTCATTTTAAAGTTTAAAACAATTCGCCAAATAAATCAAAAAGACAGGAGATATACTCAAATTTAGTAAATTTTCAAGGCTTAACTATATACGTAAATTTAAATCACTGAAGAAAGAGCAGCTTGTATGGAAAATGGATCTAGTGTTTCAGTTTTGCGTACAAAGTTATGCCTTGAAAATTGACTAAATTTGATTAAGTAATATCTCCTGTCCTAATTAACGGAGAAAAACGTGCTAAAACGTTTCTTTTTCAGAAAAAAAAAACACTTCCAGCGATTTATAATGTTTTGGGGTGGGGGAAGGTTTTCCCCCCTCAATTATGGCGGATACACCAAAAATGAGACTAATTAACTTAATTTAAAAATAACTAATTCGAAATTTAGAATTTGGCCTTCGAGATGCTTTACAGGGGGATACGTTCGAATTTTCGGGCCAAGTTTCAGGTCTGTAGGTGCTGTGGGTGCTTCTAGCCAGCGGTTACAAACGTACAAACAAGCAAACAAACACCGTCATCTTTATATATAGAGATAACTAAGAGGACAGCATATGACTATTAAAGTTAATTGCGGTCATATTGACTTTTTAGTTGAACGCTAGGTGATAGCTTGAATAATATGGATAAGGTTACATGCTCCAACATATTGCTGGTTATTTACCCCACTGGTAATTCAATAGCGCGATACATCCCACATTAGATATTATATATTTTCATAAGTTGAAATAAATCAAATATTTAACTTAAGTTACCGTACGTTTTACGAAAAGCGTAAAACAGCTGTTATTATCAAAATAGTCCTGAAAATCGTAAGTACAAGACACAATTATATAAAATCTTATTTCTTAATTTAAATTTAATGTAAATGTTTGTTATGTAACTCATATAGTAGTTTGCATTAATTTAGTTAACAGCTACCACTTTACCTGATTATTATATGTTCAATAATGTTATTTTAAATTAATCATGTTATTTAATTATATCCTGACGGAAAGAGGCGCATTATCAGGCTACCAAGGTAATAAGGCTTAAAGTGGTGATTTCGTTTTTTGAACAAGTTTTTTTTTTTTTGTTAGTACTGATTGATTAACCAGAGTATTTATACTTGCATAAAAAATATATTAGGTATTACTTGCAATGTTTATTGACACAACATTTTTTTAATGTTTCTAACGTATAGCGTGGTACTCCAGCTTACCCTAGCTATCGCGTATAGCAAGAGGTATAAAAATATTTTTGTTTTCAACACCCTTATCATTCGCTATAAATGGTTTTTTAAAGAATAATGAAAAGTAATTATCTAAAAAATGAGAATTTAATTAAACAGTTTTTTTTAAACATCTTTTAAAATGTTGAATACAGACTCTTTGAGAAGCTTGAGGCATAAAGATAAATAGCAAGTTTGTTTGGCGTGAAAAAAACTAATTAAAATTTTCATAGATTCCAAAGTCATTGATACTAAATATATAAGGGAAAATATGAGGAAAATATTCAAGCATTAGAAAGTAACAATGGTTAATTTAATTTGTCTCTTCACATCAGTTGTTGCTTTGGGCAAAGAACTTTAAAAAGGTACTAATCTAAGCGACACAAGAACTTTATTTTTTACATGTACTAGTTACTTCATTTTGAATGCTCTAGGCTAATTACCAACGGATAAAAAGCAAAAAAGATTTTAAAAATACTATAATGAGCTTTTAATAAGTACTAGATGACTAAAATAAAACTACAGCTAAACGATAATTTGTTTTTATATGTGAACAATTTATTAATGAAGCTGCATTTAATCCTTGTACACTTCATAAAAATACAGCACTTTTATGAGTTCACATTTCGTTTTAAGTTATGGTCAAAGAACTAGTGCATTTTACATATTTATTTATGTATAATTGCAATTAATGTTTTAAAAATCTTCGATTATTATTATTACTGTGATTTAGTGCGTATAGCTCTAACTGGAGCATAGTGCCCATTTTGGACAAGATGGAACGTTAATACGCTGTGATACGCTTCTGCAGTGTCTACCTAGTATCTTCTTCAGGCTTCATAAGGCTTTTCATACAGTAAAAGTTTCCGTGTGCATTTAGAGTTTAACTGAGAATTTCACTAAAAATTTACTGTGGCTATACTTTTCGCATAATAGTTTCATTGTATTGTGACGAAACTTTTATTTTTGGGTAGGAAAATTACTAAAACTTGAATGTAGCCTGAAATTTCTTATGTGCAACAAGAAAACGCTATAAATGATACATCTGTACCATATTTTATGTTTTAGCCTCCACAATTTTCCACGGAAGCACGCCACACTCATACATACACAAGCAATTTATTACATGTAAGAACCACCTTTGGCATCTTGATTCTTCTTCTTGTTCTGCAGTTTTTACTTAAGTCTTTTTACGCCAAGAATGTTATCTTAGGTTCCTGAATAACATTTGGCTGTGGTAGTAATTTTTATTTATATCAAAAATTCAGTTTATCAATCTATGCACTTATATCAATCTGCATTTCAAGAAAATTCTTTTGTTTCAAAATATAATTAATAGCTATCCATAAAAATGATTTGCACCTTTATACGGAATGTTAAGTTTCCGGTTTCCGGTGCAACGCGTTAAAAACATTAACATGTTATTCTAAATCCATACCATGCTAAATAAGTGTAAACATTTTAAACTGTTTAAAACACTTGCGTCACTCGATACATTGATTAACTTGCAACAATATACGCGTATTTTTAATTTCAACTAAGTTCTTGTTAAGAATTTCAGTATTAGAGAGTTTACAATTAGAAGGGTTGATAATTTACTATTTGTAACAATACATTAAGGCAACAAAATTTCAGACTCTATTGTATAAAAAATGGTAAAATGAAATAAACTAATATATAGCTTTTTACTAATTAATGTAGCAAAAAAATTGAATCCAAGGTGAACATCGCCGGCAAAAGCTACAACTCTGCGCTAAATTTCATCTCTCTGGGCCAAACGGTTTTCCCTGGACGAGCGTCACTCACACATGCAAACATCTTATTGCTTGCACCACCAGCTCGTTTATTCCATCCATGGACTGCAGTTTCAGGCTTATTATGCCCTCGTCAGCATGGAATAGGAATTAAACGAGCTGGAGGCAAAAATCCTTTTATAAAGAAAAGCGAGCCAACAAAAACTGGTAGTAGCTAATGTGAAATTAGAACAACAGCAAGCGACCGCACTTGGTACTGACAGCTCGAACATTTTGAGGCAAAGCTCGGGCATAAAGCAGTAAGTAACCGCTCCTAAGCCAGGGCTAAGGCGGAAACATGCAGTACACCACCAGCTCGTTTATTCGAAAACGAGCTGGTGGTGTATTGCATGTTTCCAAGGGTGCCCACAGGGGGGGGGATTGGCGCAAGTTGCGCCATCAAAATTTTCGGGAGGGGGGATTTTTTAAAATAATTTACTTATTTATATAATTTTTTTATTAATTTTTTAAATTAAATTATTTACTGATTATTCTAAATTTAAATTATTCATTAATTTATATTTTAATTTAAATTATTTTTTTATTATTATTTATTTAATTATTTATTTGCGTGTGTGTGCGCGCTTGGCATGTCTGAAAAGAAAAAAAACTATATTTCGCATATAATTAGTACTTTTAAAAAATAATATAGAAAAACATAATAGTTATGATTTTAAAAAATAAATAAGTAAAAGTTAAAAAAAATAAATAAATAACATTTAAGAAAATTAATTAATAATATTTAAAAATATATAAAAAATACATAAACTAAAAAAGAGGGTTGGGAAATCTTTTTTTGGGGGGGGGGGGGGATTTGCGCCATTGAGCTTGGGGCGGGATGGGCACCCCTGCATGTTTCTACCTTTACCCTGGCTTAGGGGTGGTTACTTACTGCTTTATCTTAATCTTCTTTAATGTTATGGATGGAAACCGTTAAAAACGATTTTACTCATAACTGGGATGTGCAGAACTTAGTAGTTAGGGCATCAAAGGATCGTAAAATTGATGCCCAACTCCATGAAACCCCACCGAATACTTGAGGATTTCTTCAAAGCAAAGTATGTGTTAAGGGCTTGTTAAATTTGTGGGATCAAAAGCCCTATGAGCTAAGCGGTATTTTTAAGTACATAAGACTGAAGGAATTTCCCTCTTCTACAGTCTCGTATCTAAATAGTGAGGGACAAGCAGTCTAGAGGCACCATCTATCGTTGGTTCAAGCATGTGTTTGGAATAATGATGATCGCCTACTAATGGGTCATTGTTAAAATTACCACCACTTCGGTGGCGACGACAAGAGTTAATACAGTTGCGTTAATTTCCCCCGTTTTAGAAAAAAAGAAATCTTACATGCAAGAAATTTTTTTACCCGTTACTCAATTAAACACTGCCAGCAGTACTAATATTTTCCCGTTTTCTCTTTAAACATAAACGCATCTTGGAAAGATCGATTCTAATAACGATCGTGGTTATATAGTAGAAAAGAGAATGTTCGCTAGTTTTCCCAGTACTCTTTATTTCTGTACGTTATGTTTTAATTAGATCAACTAAATGAAATAGCTGTGAGGTAATGAGCGCCGACATTATTTTTTTAATTTTTTCCTTGGTAATGAATTAACAACTTATCGGAAAGTAATTAAAATTTGGTCAATCTTTTTCTTTATGTTCCTTTCAAGAAAATTAATTACCGATAATGAATAAGTGATTTAATTTCAATTAGTCATTTTTGTTTTGTTCTATTTTAATTTACTTTAACGCAGTTAACATTTTTTTTATTTGGGAAAGCACATAATAAAATATAGAGACAAGACGTGGGAGGAAGAAGGTAAGGAGGAAACCCACCGCTTTTTTCCAACAATAGTTTAATAAACTGGAAACGAATAAGTTGTTCCTTGCAAAATATGTTTTATGACACCTAATTTCTTTGATGGAAAAACTAAAACTTTCTCTTAATGATTTGTTAAGTCTCGCCATAATGATATCTAAAGTTTTCTTTTAAAAACTTAATCAGATTATTCAAATCACGTAACATATATACCTGTATCGCATCATGACATTAAACTAATATATGTACAAAAAACCTCATTATTGCAATCGTCATTCTTCTTTTAGAACGAAAAAAAAAGTTAAAACAATTGTTTTGCTTCTTCTTTAAAAACTAATATTCTTTTTTTTTTTCAACGTGTAGTAGAACATTTTTTATAAAATTTCTACAAAGTTCATTATTTATGCCTTTTTTCCTCCATGCTTTCAAAAAACAGTGCTATTTTTATCATAATCACATGAAACATTTAATTTATATGCATAAAAGACAAGCCAGTAAATTTGCTGACAACTCTTGGATTAATTAAGTATTAATATAACAGTTGTATTATATTTTCTAAATAGACGCTAAAATTTGTAATGTTATTCAGCGCCTCTGCTATAGTACCACCGACATGCTATTATACAATTTTGGTTTAGATTTGGCATTATTTGAAAGTCAAAGTTATTATTTGATTTGTGTTAATTTACTTACAGTTTGGAACTACTTAAGACGTTATTATTTGATTAAAAGTAAACCACCAAATAAATAATGAATGAATCATGCAAGCTATATACGAGGGCTATCCAGAAAGTAGATTACGTTTTGGAATAAAAAATAAACAAAGTATAGGAAACAAATTTTATTATATACAGATGAAAGCCACACTCAAATACTACTTTTCTACATAGTCACCATACAAATTAAGGCATTTATCGTAGCGATGTACGAGCTTGGAAATTCCTTCGTCGAAAAATTCGGCCGCCTGCGCCTTCAACCACTTCGTTACCTCTTCTTGCAGCGTGCAACAAACTTCGCGAAATTTTTGGAAAACTCAAAGAAAGTTCCGTTATTGTGAATTTTCGATTTTCACGGACTTTAGCATCGACTTTTTCGACAAGTTCGGCAGTCACTATGCTGGGTCTCCCACTTCGATCCTCGTCGTGAACATTGGTTCGGCCATTTTTAAATCTTATGACCCACTGACGCACTCCACCTTCAGTGATAATGTTGTCCCCATACACTTCACAAAGCTGCCGATAGATTTCTATCGGTTTACAGTTTTTTGCAGTCAGAAACCTTATTACTGCACGCACCTCGCAGCTCGCGGGATTTTCAATTAACGCAGACATTTTAAACCGTCACAGTATCTGAACAGAGCACAGCACGAACCTCTCACTAGCACGGCTAGATGCCGACTGAGCTGCGCAACGCTCTGACCCCAAGATGGCCGCGCTAGCCCCGCCCCTAGCGGACACAGACGAAAACGTAATCTACTTTCTGGATAGCCCTCGTAGTATCATGCAATACACCGCCAACTGGTTATTTCGATCCATGGACTGCAGTTCTGCAGTTACGTGCTTATTAGTATGCACTCATCAGCATGGAATACGAAAGTAACCGAGTTGGAGGCAAACATCTTCTAAAAGAGGGCTTTATACCCGAGCTCTGCTTTAAAATTTACGAGTTGTCCGTACCACGTGCGATCTATCGCTGGTATTCTAATTTCACATTAGCTACCAGTTTTTGTTGGCTCTCTTTTCTTTATAAGAGGATTTTTGCCTCTGGCTCATTTAATTCCTATTCCATGCTGATGAGGGCATAACAAGCATGAAACTGCAGTCCATGGATGGAATAAATGAGCTGGTGGTGTATTGCAAGGAATAGGTTGTTTGCATGTGTGTGCGACGCTCGTCCGGGGAAAACAGTTTGGCCCAGAGAAATGAAATTTAGTGCAGAGATGTAGCTTTTGCCGGCGATGTTCACCTTGGATCCAAGTTTTTTGCAAAATTAATTAAGAAAAAGCTATATATTAGTTTATTTCATTTTTAGCATTTTTTATGCAATAGAGTCTGAAATTTTGTTGCGTTAATGTATTGTTACAAATAGTAAATTATCAACCCTTCTAATTGTTAACTCTCTAATACTGAAATTCTTAACAATAACTTAGTTGAAATTAGAAATACGCGTAGATTGTTGCAAGTTAATCAATGTATCGAGCGACTCAAAAGTTTTAAACAGTTTAAAATGTTTACCCTTATTTAGCATGGTATAAATTTAGAATAACATGTTAATGTTTTTAACGCGTTGCACGGGAAACCGGAAACTTAACATTCCGTATAAAGGTGCAAATCATTTTTACAGATAGCTAATAATTATATTTTGAAATAAAAGAATTTTCTTGAAATACAGATCGATATGAGTGCATATATTGATACTCTGAATTTTTGATATAAATAAAAATAATTTTATTACCGAAGCCAAATGTATTTCAGCAACCTAAGATGACATTCTTGGCGTAAAAAGACTATCTTAAGCAAAAAATGCATAAAAAGAAGAAGAATCAAGCCGCCAAAGGTGGCTCTTACATGTAATAAATTGCTTGTGTATGTATGAGTGTGGCGTACTTCCGTGGAAAATTGTGGAGGCTAAAAACATAAAATATGGTACAGATGTATCATTTATAGCGTTATTAAAAAATCGTAAAAAAATTAGCAAAATTCAAAGCAAAAGTCAAGCATACATAAAATAATTTGTTAACAGTCGAAAAATTAAAAATGGAAAGTTGGGTTTGGAGATGGGGAAATGCGTCTGTCGGTTAGTTACCTAGTCTTGGATTTATTTTTAAAAAGTCTAAGAATTTTTACAATGTTTTTTTTTTTTCGTTTGTATGAATTATCCAATTAGTTCAATCTATATTACGTTTGCTTGAAAATAAATAGGAATCACAAGACACATAATAATTTCAGTTTTAGTGCATTCAGTATTTAAGTTGGTACAGGAAATCAGTATTTAAATTATAGGTACTAATTTATTTATATGTATATGATTATCGATATGAAAGAAGAACATTTTGTGTGCTTGTATCATTATTGGCGCCAATCGTTGCTTCATTTTATTTTACTCGAAAAAATAAATGTATTTTTAAATATTTACGTATTTTACGTAAACAGCCGTTAAATTTTCATGTGTAAAAACGATTAAATTTTATCTTCGTAGAAATTTCTTAATAAAATTTCGCCTGTTCTTCTGTGGGTGTATGTGGTTACAAAAAAAAATTGTCACGTATTGTTACGTTAAAAATTTTAACGTATAAGTTATAATTTCTCTGTGCATGAAGTAACATTCAAAAAATGATATTTAAATAAACGTTTGAACATTGCAGTAAATATTTTATCAATTACTTTTTGAGTCTACATATTATTTATTTTTTACCACCTTAACTTTAATTTAACAACAAAACTATCGATTGTTAACTTTATTAACATGAAAATTACAGAAATTCGTTACAATGATGTTTGAAGATTTTTCCCCATCACCGTACGTTATAAAATATAGTCAAGGAGTTTCATCCAATCATGGCCGTAAAATTAGTTTTACACATCATTGTGAAAACGCGCTTTTCAAAAAAAGAAAAACAATTTTACTAACCCGAAATATTAAAAGTTAATAACTCAATTGTTTCCATAAAACATAAATTGCATTTCTTTTTATTGATGAAACACTTTTTTTTTTTTGCTTCCAACGCTGTTTTTTGACTTTGCATATTATTAATTTTTCAGCATTTTAATTTAAATTTAACAACACATCTACCGACTGTTAACTGTATTAACATGAAAATTATCGAAATTCGTTACAATAATGTTTGAAGACTTTTCCCCATCACACACGTTATAAAATGTATTCAAGAAGTTTCATCCATAAAATTAGTTTTACACATCATTGTGAAAATACGCTTTTCAAAGAAAGAACAACAATTTTACTAACCCTAAGTTGAAACACCATTTTTCTAATCAAGAAAATCACAGCTGCTATTGAACAAGAAAAAAAAATGACGCTCGGATAAAAAAGAGAACATTGTACAACACACGTCTGACACAGACGGTAGTTAAATATTGGCTTTGTGGAACATTCTTTCGTCCACAGTTCACCATTTTTCTCCGAAAATAAAAGAAGATGAACATAAAACACTTTAGTATCAAATACTTTTCTCCTTTTTAGTTCTTTGAAATCCTCCCATGCGCATGAAGCCACTGTGGCATGAAGCAAATTTTTCGCTATCGGAAAGAAGATCCTTTTGATCGTGTTCCCAAGACAATTTAAACAAAATGTGAAAATTACAAATGAGGAAGCACTTTTGTTTTGTTTATTCACGGTAGTTAATTTGAGTTAAAACTAACTATTAATTTGTACCTCTGATTATTTTCGGGAATACATTTAGTAGCAATTTTTAAGCGTTAACAATTAAAAATTATGAGTTCCAGTATATTACTACTTAAATAAAATTTAATTTCAACTTATTGTAGCTGCATTTAATGTTCAATAGCAATTAATGAGTTGCGAAATAATTTAAAAAGATTTTGATTTTATTTCAAAAAGCGATACTTTTTCTTCTCCAAATGTTTTTGTACCTCCTCTCAGCTCATAGAGCTTGTGAATGTCTTATTGATATTGCGAAACTAAAACAGATCTAACACTTATTCAAAAGTAGTCTAAGGAAATGAATTTAAACTAGAAGTAATACCGAAAATAATAATCAAAAATGCAATAAAGGTAAAAACGAATTCAAAAGTTACATAGACAATTCGGCACAATCAAACGTGTGCATTTATGTGCTTAGTTCATTCGCTTGGATGATTATTTTTTTCATTTTAATGTTACAATTAGTCTGATTCAATAAAACATTGCATTTTTATTTTCAGCAATATTGATTCGTGCAACGGTTAATAAGCAAATTAGCACTTTGTTGTTTCGATCATCGATGTATAATATTAGACCATCGAGATATCATTTAGAGATGCGTTATATCTCGATGGCTTTGATCAGTTTGGAAAAAAAATTGAATAAACTGTGACATAGTACCTTTAAAAGAAATGAGCCAGCATTATCATCTACTGTGGGTTTTTGTCAGCTTTCTAGGTCTATACGAAAAAAGAACAAGATGCGATGTTATGATTACTATGCAAAATCATAACTTTGAGAACATTAATGTGTGAAGACACATTTTAAATTTGTGTTTCGAAAGTTCCTTCTAAGAAACTTAATTTCAATGTTAGAAGGTAAAAAAGATAGGGTAGACCGGGGCACGTTTGCACACAGGGCACGTTTACGCAGTGCCCTTTTTTAAAAACGTATTATAATTGAAGGGGCACGTGGATAAAGGTGACGTGTGACAATTTTAGAAAAACATACTTTTTACCATGGATGAAGGTGATAAGGTATTACTATTTTTTTTTAAATATTTTTCTAGAAATAAAAAAAAAATCACATATCACCTTTATTCACTTACCCCTTCAATTGTGTTTGTGAGTTAACACAATTGAGCACACATTAATTTGAATTTGTGTTGCGAAATTCAAATGTCACATATTTATCACCTTTATCCACTTGTCCCTTCAGTTGGTGTGTTACCAATCGTGACACATTGATTCTGGCCCCTAGCAAGTACTCTCACAATTTTTTTAACTTCCTTAGAGCTTTGGTATAGCATTTGAGGAGGATTATACATTATAACTAAGAGAGGATTATACTTGGGAAGATTATACCTTTTTATAATAACTAGTAGAACAAAAATTTCTCACGAAAGTTGCACAGCGAGATTGTTAATTGTTGATATTATATAACTCTAGCTGAAGATAGTTCTATGTAATTAGAGAAAAGAAAAATAAAACTCTTCTGAACCCGGCATCTAGCCAGTAAAATTTTCTCAAAGCAAACTTATTTTGTTGCACATATTTTCGGTGTTTTGTAGCCTTCACATGTATATTTTTAAAAAAATATTAATTAAAAAAAGAAGTTTTAAAAAGATAGGTTGAAAATAGTAGCAAAATAAATGACAGCAGATTTTCTAACTCAAAACATACTTTAAAAATTCTCTAGGAGCAAACTAGTCATTTATTATTTATTTATTTACATTATTTTATTTTACTCATTTATTTAGTTGGTTTCATTGTATTTAAATAGTTATGTATTTATTTCTTTTTTTCGCTTGAAAGCGATTTAATCTTTAAAAAACACTTTAAAACTTAGAATCAGGACATCAACAAATTTTATCTTCCGAAGCATTTTGTTGCTTCAGATCAAAAGATTGAAACCATCTGTTTCCATCCTTTGATCTAAATTACGGTCTTGATTTTTCTTATTTTCTTTTCTTTTCTTTCCGTAACAGTAGATGACAGAGCATCTTTCATGAACAATTCAAATTCACATTAGGTTTATCATTCCCTACTGCTCTTGCGATTTTTTAGATTTTTTGTTCTTTATCGGAAACGATTATCTAAGTTGCTGTTCTGGCTTCCATAGTTGATGGTTCTGTTCGAAAACTTCGAAGTTTAGGTCGATTGAAGGAATGCGGAAGGGATAGAACGAAGAGATCGGTTTTAGGAGTAAAAGAATGTTTGAGAGAATAATCACAAAATTTCAAACCGCAGGCAATTCAGTAATCTGTGTAAGATTATTTTCTTTTTAAAAATTTAAACGATCTATCCAACCAAGAAGTGCAAAATTCGTTACAGCTAATGATTGCGTTAAATTGTACGGAATATGTGTGTGCTTATATGATCACTAGCTGTTTTCCAAAGCAGCATTTTTCCAAAGCAAAGTTTCCTATTTCTTCCCAAAGGAATCTTATTTAAAATTTCTTACACAAAATGAAGTAAAATAACACTGTAAACATAGCAACAAAATTAAATAGTTGTATGTTAGTAGAAATAGCAGTGATGATTAATGTTAGTTACGCGATCTATGATTATACATTGAAAGTCAATCGATAAGTTTCAAAACACTTAACTAGTGAGGTGATTTTTTTTTTAAAGTAAGCGGTGATGTTGGGTGTACAGAACCCAAGAATATGTTCTTGCTCCGACCAAAGAGAAAATTATGAAGTCATACGTACAAACATTTACTACACTTTTTTTTTTAATTTAAGAAATACAAAAACTTCCTCATGTACCACACAGTATAACATGAGTCTTACAGAAGTAAGTAAATAAACACAAAGCAAAACAAATCTAACAACAAATTAAAGAAGAAAAAGACACATTCAAAAAAACACACACACACAAGAAACTAAGCAATTAAAGTGACAAACACAGAACAAAATTACGAAGAACAACAAGTCTCTCACTACTACTAACAAAATCTGAGAGAACAGAAGGCCAACAACAGGGCAAACCGGACAGACCTTGCCTAAAGGCAGTTCTGGCCCCATGAACTAGCTCACAGTTTAAAAGAACATGTTCAACGTCTCCTTTTTTTTCACATGGGCACAAACTTCACAGTTCACCAACTTTAAGCGAAACAAGTAGCTAATTACTAAACGTTTGAAGTTCAATTCTTCAGAAAACGTGAGACACCCCACTTAACCTATTAAGGGTTAAACATCTTGATGGAAGAACGAAACCACTCAATGTTGAACTCCAATAATTCGGTAGTGCAATTCACTTATTTTGTCTCAAATACTAGTCTACTAATGGGGGAGGGTTCATTATTTTCTATACACTCCCACGGTATGTAAGTAATATTTCAATCAGATTTCACAAGCAAAATGAATGTTGATAGTTAAATTGTCTCTGGGATCTGTTATGTTTATACTTGTAAAATTGCGCATTAATTGGTATTTTTCAGTCCTCAATAAAAAAAAAGTTTCTAATTTTATCTGCAATGTACTAAGTTTAAAAACACAAATTTTATAGAGGACAATGAAAACAATCAGTAAAGGTGTTTTTTTTTTTCATTTTGAAACCTGAGCATATATAATATATATTTCACGGTGGGGGGGGGGAGGTGCACTGCAAATGAAAAAATCTAATATTGGACTGGTTCGTTTAGTAAGTTTATTGTACTGTTTGAGTAAAATTTTCTTACAACCACGGCTGAAAAGCACCAAAAACAGTGTTTAGGGAAAAGTTTTTTTGTTTTTTTTTTTTTGTAAAATGTTTCAGTGTGGAACAGTGTTTTTTTTTTTTTTTTTTTTTTGTATGACAAAAGATAAATTAATCATCGTGTTGAGGTTGAACTCCAAGCCAATTTTGCCAAAAGGTAATATATGCGAATAAAATGCTAAAAATATTTTTTTTTAAAAATGCTTGTTTAAAAATTGTATTGGATATTTTTATTTAAAAATATTAACGTTGATAATATTTTGTTTTGATAGAAAGCATGAATCATAATTGTTTATGCCAACTTTTGAATAACATGGCTTGCTTTATTCAGAATGACCTGCATTGTTCTGATACATTACTACTGTACTCTTTTCTAGTTTACCCCCAACTTTACATAACAAGTCTTTATGGTGATTTTCTACAAATAACAACTTTTGGTGCCTGATACGAAAATACCATGCATTTTTCTTCTTAAATTTCAAAAGATAATTTTTCTTTTCCTACTAAATGCATTAAAATTCATATCTATGCAATAAGTTCAACATGGGCAAATTCATTTTCTGCTTCATTTCCAAAATGGTTGCTATGCAACAGTGGAATGTTTACTCGGAACATTCAAAATCAGTCTGCTCATCGATTTTCAACTGCTCATACTGATATTCATTGAATGATTGAACATTAACTGGCGGTGACATTTTGCTTTTGTCAGTTTTCAGATAAAGGAATGAGAGAGTTTCGCATTCAAATAACAGATAGCGCTGGATTTGGCCTGCAAACAAAAACTGCCACTTTTTTTTAAAGCTAAGGCCAACCTAACCTTGTAGCGGTGTAATGCTATGATTAAAATCTGCGTTGCCTTTACAATGCTATTTGGTAAGGTTTGCCCAGGTATTAAAACGTTTTAGAACCAAAAGGAAAAATTTGTATTATCAAGATGCATTACTCTGCTAAAAATGAACTGTTGTTTTTACTGTATAATGCTTGCAGCCGAGGTTGAAATTAAAAACTGTAAAATGCACAGTAATCGACTGTAAAACTAGCAATTTTGCAGTTTATTATGTAAAGTTAGCAATTTTACAGTTTATTGCTGTGAAATTCAGCTGTATTATACTGTAAAAGCAACAGTATAATACTGACAGCAAAGGTTCCAGTTTAAAACTGTAAAATGCACGGTAATAAACTTTAAATTTAGTAATTTTAGTTTATTACTGTAAAATTAACAGTTTTACAGTTTAGTACTGTAAAACTAGCAATTTTACAGTTTATTACTGTAAAATTAGCAATTTTTACAGTTTATTACTGTAAAATTAGCTGTATTATACTGTAAAAATAACATTCATTTTTTACAATGATAACAGAGGGTTTCACTATGAATAACATGACGAAATAGTGGTAGAAGTCTTACAGGAAAGTCAAACGGACCATTCTCAGTATTTTATATAATGCGTGCTACTACCCGAGGAAAGGAATATAGATAAATGAAGTAACTGCAGAAAAACAACGGTAAAGGTATACTTAGTGACGGTCTGATATTTATTTTACTTGTGATTTTCTTTTCTAATCGCTGTATTTAGTTACATGTTACATATTTAAGCTTTAGTAATTAAATTCCAACGTTTTTAGTATAGTTTAAGGTTATAATTAGCAAGGCGAAATCACAGTTTGTCTCCGCAAGGTTATCAAATAAAAAAAAAAAAAAATAGTAGTGAAACAACATTGTATCTCAACAACTACAAACTTCTAACATTCCCTCTCAAGTGTACAAGGAAGTACGCTGACCCAATTTATTCATAGAAAAGTATCTGAACTTATTTTTATTTCACTTCAAGACTGCTATAAACAGGCGTTTTCCCCTAAAATCTTCTTTTTTTGGCTGCAAAAGGCGCAATTAAGCTCAGTAAATTACCTTTTCAAAAATAAAATTAAAAGAAACAACTAAGCATGCCGAAAATTTTAATTTAAATTGTGAAACGAAGTTCAGAAATTTGGCCTACCTCTGTAAGTTACTTTAACATATAAAAGTATTTAAGTCTTTTCTGCAACATTTATGTCGTTTTTGAAGTAATTTCCTTAACAAGGTTCTTCTCCGAATCCTATGTTTTGGATGAATTTAGGAGATGCCGCGTTTCTGTATAACACACCATATTATATGGCTCCGGTTTACAACAATTCCAAACTATTTCCTTCAATACTCTGTTCGCGTTCCAGCTAGTCAAGATTCATTTAGTAAACTGACAACGTTCAGATAAATATGTCAATAGAATAGTTCTATCAGTTAAAGATAGATGACGTTACCATTATGATAAAGTGATTCGGGAATCAACTATTGACAAACTCTTAGTACCTTAGAATATTCAACGCGAAGTCGTTAAAGATTAATGTATCTATAACTGTATATTAAACTAAAATGATATATAAGATAAGTAAGAATTTTAATCATAACAAACGGAAGCTTTTACTTAGATGCAATTATTCACATCTCATATTGAAACACTTATCTATAACACTTATATAGAACCACATTTCAAGTATCGAGACATTAATTGCTATAAGTTGATTATATCTGAATCATTTTGTTTACTAATTTAAATATTAATACTTTTGAAATTAACGATTTTTGATATTTTCACACACACACACACACACATATTCATATTTTTAACTCAACACAACATAAAGTCGGATTAAATTAGCGTTATTTTAATTTAATTTTATTTTAATTATATAAACATGTGTTTTGAGTGCATCAAGGAACCTCTGTGCCAAGTTATAAAAATCCGACGAAAACTATGGATTTGTATAAGGAGCAAACATACTTGACTATACAATGAATACATACATTTATGTATAGATATATTCCTGATTTCTCAGCAAAGCATGTGACGACGGAGATGAAAGTGCTAACACCTCACGTGTGACTTTCAATTTAAGCCCAATATTTAAACAAAAACACACGAGCAGAGATCTACAGGAGGGTAACCACAAGTTTGTCAAAATGGAATATTTCAACTTTGCTGAAACATTTTCTTCGAAAGGAGACATAAATACTTCCAATAAAACATGATGTAGGGAAAATAGTTTAATAACAGTTACGCCAAGTGTTCACACCCAACTATTAGTCAAGAAAAACATAACTTGTTGCCTTCGATAAATCAGTATGAATAAAACTGAATAATAGTTAGCTACTTGTACACTGTTAAAAATTTTCCTGAAATTTTACGGTATAAGTTACTGGCATCAATGTTGATAGTAACTTTTACTGCAAAATGATTTTTTACTGTAAAATTTTACGGAAGAGAAAACGAGAATTAAAAAGCGCGAGATACGAACGACAAGGATGGAACACAGGACCAATTTTTACACACTGCTTTACTATCCACGGTACCAGATGGGTCCGGTACCATCAGAAGAGCGGAAATAGGGTGTCATCTGCATCACACATTAAGTCACGTGATGATCAATTGGCGCTGCAATCACAATTTTTTTAACGGTACAATTTACTGTAAAAAGTTTTGTACTGTAAACGCTACATTTTACAGTAACATTTACCATCAAAGCTTCATGAATTTTTAACAGTATAGCATTCGCCAACCAATAAAAAACAAAAAACAAATTCACCAACATCAAGTAAAATATCAATTCAAAAATCAAAGTGTAGCCAGAACGTTTATCGAAATAAACGCCATCGAAATAAATTTGCGAAATGTTTTCCCTTACATAGTTCAGAATTAAACTCCTATTAGTATGCCTACACTTCTAGCATTACTTAACAAATTAATTGTGCAATTATTATGTAGAAATGAAAAATTTAATTTCAACACGTGAGTAACTAATTTTCTATCAGAAGTTGGTTTAGAGTAAAACCTTATTTTTCTTTTCACATAAAATGAAAGTTTAGTACTGCAACATGTAAGTTTCTCGTCACTTTTTCTGTTTAATTAAACCATTACCCAAAGGGGACTGAGAATTTGTTTTAAACTTTCCGAATGTGAACGAGTATTTCTTAATCTCTAAAATTAATCTTAGAACAAGTTTCGATTTTTAATTCGAGAAATATGCATATTTTATAATTAAAACGGATATTTCATTGCACTAATAACATCAAGAATTTAATTATTGATTTTGAAAATCGTCTTCTGACATATTACAAACAAAGTCAATGGCAAATCAATTATTTCCTTCAAGGAACAAATGTTCCACAATTTGTTTTTACTACATCGACGCTCCTTCCCTGGCAACCACTGAGATGCTCATTTGGAATACCTTAGGGGGATTTTCTCAATTTGATTCGAATAACTTATGCAAATCATTGTCTCAAAGCAAACATCAAAATTCTAAGTATATAAAGTTATTATTTATTTACATTTTCTGTTAAGGGTATGACGATATCTCGGAAGAAATGCCGATATGGAAATTTTCGAATCTCTTATTTTAGAAATATGTTAATTTATTCGTACTTAACGCGTCTTCGTCAAATGAAAATGTAAATTTTGTTTTTGTAAGTTTTAGCCGGCAAATGCCTGCATCAGAATTATAAGAGATGCAGAAACGCTATTTTCCACGCTCGAGTAATGTTGAAGTTATCACTCGTAAGTGAAATTTTTTGCTTTTTTCAAAGGAAAAAAAAGTCTCGATGTATGAAGAAACAAACGTTGTCAAATTAGATTCTGTTTCATCTTCGGTAGCTTTAAAGTTAAAACGCAAAAACAACTTCCAAACATTTTGAAGAAATGCCCATAATGTCTTGATACATATTAATTTAGTTGTATGTATGCTAACTAAGTGCAATCATATTCGGATAGGGAAATAACATTATTTTAAAAAACATATTTTGCGAACCTCGAAATAACTTCGGCTGAATTTCGTCACTATTGTAAATTTTAATTTAAACTCAATTTCTCACAGATCAGCCCTTGCAGCATGACAATTGTTATGCTAACATTACATTTTTAAGAGTACCGTTCTGTGCTATGTGCAGTAGGGATGTAATGGTTTTTCTGTAATTGTCGCAGTCTAAATTTCGATAAACACGAATTGAGTAATTTCAAAGGAATATTTTTTTACGCTTCTTCCTGTATCACTTATGGGCTGCAATAGTGAAACAACTTCAAAAGCACGCATTATGGGGGCTATGCAATACTAGAACAACTCATAATTTAATATTAGGCCGTAAAACGTCGACAGACTAAAGCCTTTAGAAATGAAAACTTTAAACCCGATGATCTCAAAACACGATTTTTTTGAGTTGCGCCACCATTGCAATCCATGGTCACTATGGTGCTTAATAACAAAGGAAATGGGCAGCCATATTGCAGGTACCTATTTTTTCCTAAAGTATGAAAATTAATAACCCTCTGGGCAAAGTTTCCCTTTTTTGTAGACATAAGCACTGATACTTTTTGACTTTATAGCAAACATAAAACAAGAAAAAAGGGAGATTGAACTCTCACTTATACACCGCCTCATTTATACGCCTTTTTCACGACGATTTTAAATGGTCCCAGCACAGTCCATATCAAAATAATGATAGTATCATTCGTTTATAAGTCGCTCTAAAGATAAGTATTTCATTTATGCGCCGAATTTTCCGTAAAATGTGAAAAAAAAAATATTTATTTTCTTTAAAAAGTAAGCATTTTTCTTCACTTTCTTCTTTAATCATTTGCCTTCATTGCTCACGGAAGGCATTTTTTCCGCATGAACTAGAGTTCGGAGAGGGACAATTACCTGTTATGGTGCGTTTTAAAGGGAACAGTTTGCAACTAGGTATGCTGAAATGCTTGTTTTCTCTTTATCATTGTAGTTACGATACAGTAATTGCCAAAGTAATAAGTCCCTTCTCTATTGAAACATTCTTATTCATTCTCTCATTAGAACCTACGTTGCGTTTTAGTTCTTTAAATAGGCTTGTTCACTAATACGTCTCTCTCACTTATGCGCCTTTTTCTATTGGTCTCTTGGGCCTGCGTATAAGTGAGAGTTCACTGTATTGCCAAAAACTTAATGAATTTTTTTTTCAAAGTATTATAATGAATTTGATTTTTACATGATCTTGAAAACAACTCAAGTTGCCGCTTATTTTAAACTTTGTATTGATGCTGCCGGATCCAATGTTTTTTTTATAGAGCTGTCTTTATAGTTTTTGACTTTTTTTTAATAAAGGAATGGGTCTTTTTTCACTTTTTCAATGAACATTCCCAATATCATTTTCGCTCGGGAAATATCAATGAATGAAATCGCTGGAACTCTGTTTACACTTACTAGTCACAAAAAGTAATGAATCGTGGATGTCTATCTTCCAATCACACAGCAAACAGTGGATCAGGTGACTTACTATATCCCAAGTAGCATCAACTCATCGGATTTTGCTCGGCCGATCAACAAACTCCTCGTAAACTGATCCTGTAACGCACGATGACATCGTTCCGATCAGTATCCGAGCACGGTTTTCGATGAGCTACTTTTCATCGGAAAGCGATATCCTTCCGATCAACTTTCCCGATGAAAATAAGATGAGCTATATTCCATCGGAAAACGATATCCTTTGGATCAAGTTTCCCGATGAAATTCCTCGGCACGGGACTGTTCTGCTAGTAAATTGCTCCAAATCTCATCGTATTCTCATTGGATTTTGCTGCTCGGATTCTGCTCGGCCGATGAGACATATTGGATCATCGGCCGATGAGAATTTCATCGGGTTTCGATGAATGGCCGATCATCGGCCGATGAGATGATGCTACTAGGGTATGTATATCACAAAAGTAATATATTTGAAGGAAAAAAAAAAACCTTTTTTTAGTTTGACATGCATGTTGTTCATGATGTAATCAATAATCTTTTCTCGCCAATATCCTTATTTTACTCCGATATAAGAAGTGAGTTCTCCCTCCAGAAACATTTAAAATCAGTTTATGTTACTCAATCGCGCTTTGTGTAAATAATCAATTGTATAGTATCTCACAAAATGAAATCAAAACGCATTTCTATTCAAAATGGATGTGTTGACTACAGATTTGTTTTTTTCACTAACATTTTAGTTGCTTCTTGCACAGAATAAAATATTTGAAAATTTTATTCAAAAACAATAAAAAAGTAAGTCGTAAGCTAAACTTAAAACAATCCATTTTAAGTTTAGTCTATGAGACACAAAAACTGCATCTGGTTCCATTCGATGGACGTATAAAGTCTTTGCAAAAAACACTCAACACCCTTTTTTATATTTTTAAATATTTCATTCTGTATTTCATGTTTTCTTAGATGTAAATTTTGGTGAGCGTTTCAAATTGTCAGACAGGCAGTGCTAAAAGACGTAATACGTAAGTAGCTTCTTATTTAAAGAAGTTGACGATCTCTCGATATTTTTTTTAATTTCAAGTAGAAAACCGAAAACGTATAATACGCTCTAATTGCTAAGATTTTTTGCAATAATTTGCGAAGTAGGTTAAATATATGTTAGTAGTAGAAGTTTCAATGTCTTTTGTTTTTCATTTCTAGCCTAAGAGAGTTTGTTGTATGACAAGTTAAATTAATAAATCCAACCTGTGCAGAGGTTAAGATAAGTCTTCCTTCTTTTTTCTCGAATTATTCTTGGATGATGAATAAATGAAAGATTTCTATTCGGGTAGTTTGCTTCTTTTTTCTTTCTTTTCTTTTTTTATCGAACCTGAAGGAATGTCTAGCAGACATCTGAAGTTTCTAGATGTTTGGAAAATTTATAAGCGTTTGATATGCGGAAAAAATATTTAGTATAAATTTAAATGAAGTTGTTTGAGTGAGTTTTTAATTTAAATCAGGTAATTTGAGTAAGGTTTTATTTAAAATCAGGTTATTTGAGTGAGTTTCTCTAATACTTATAATGGAATCAATAACTCATCCAAAATGTAAGTTATGAGGGAAAAAATCCTTTCTTTTTAAGTGAATCTTTTCCCATTACTCACTATTGCATTCAAATTACCATCGATGAAAAGTATATTTAGTGTGGTAAGAACTGACTGTTTTTTTCTCCGTTAGTGCTAGTTAACATCTCTCGATTAAATATTTCGGCTTTTAATAAAATTACGATATACAGAGTTGAAAAGTAGTTGTTCTCCGCTAAATAATTGATAATCATATTTTAAAAACATGAAGAAAATCTACTTTGAAAACATTGTGCTGAAATAAATTTATACAGACTCCTAAAAGTTTCATTTCTTGACTATTAAATCAATTATGACAGAAAAGTCAGACATGACAAAGTTGTCCCTTATTTTTCTTTAATTCATAGCTTCCATCAAGGATACATATTTTTTTCGTTAGGTATCTTATTTTTTACTACAATTTACTATTTTATTTATTTATTAACTTCGTTTTAAAATATTTCATGATAAAACTTTTATTATTACTTTTTAATACTTAAAATGAAAAACAAATTCCACCAACAAAAACTAATTCTATAATTCCAAAATAAATTGCGCTAGCTCAGAAATCATGTTGTAGATTTCAAATCAATTCGCAGCAAATTTTGAAAAAAATAATAATAAGCTGAAAATCAGCAAAATGAGCAATATTAGGAGAAAGTAATGGAATGTAATAACAAATCTAATGAAAGAAAACTACTAATTTCTCCTTATTTGTCTGCGACCAATTTCATTAACTGCGATAACTGTGTGAAAACGAAACACTTTTTTTTTTCTAAAATAGAAATACCGAATCCAAGGTGAAAAACAAAACTCTTTCTAACTCTTTTGATTAATTTTTCGTTGCTGCAACGAGAAACTAATGTTTATAAAAAAACTTTGAAGGAAATTAAAAAAGTACGTGGCTTTGCATTTGCTTTGAATTTAAAGCTTCGAAGAAAATAATTTATTGGCAAACTTTGCCATATTGGTTTTGATTTTAATAATATAAATACAAGTTAAAGAATAAAATAAAAGTATTTTATTTGTCTTTATTTTAATGCGTATAAGGACACTATTGCTCAGAAAAAATTGTAATTAAAAAAGTTTTCGGTTACTCGAAAACTTTGAATGAAAGACGGATTTTTAAAAAAATGGACATCGGAAGAACATAGAAATTATAAGTCTGGATTTAAAATGCTGAATGGCTTGTGTCAATAATGCTTCACTGATTTTTAGCTGCAAATTTACTGAAGAAATGTCTCTCGAATAAGAAAAAGCAATGAGAAATTGGTAAAAGCATGTAAATATGTACTTTATGTAAGTAAATGCAATTATATTATTAAACTAATACTTTATCAATCAAAACTTTTCTATTCAATGCTTTTAAATTTAGAACATTTTAAATGTTAGAACTATTACTGGTGCGTTTAACAAAAAGAAATATGAAGAAAAGCATATCACTGATTGCAGCACTTGTTTTCCTTGGAGTCTTTTAAGGCATATTGTGTTGTTTTTAATACCACTTGGGTATCCGAACCCGAGTAGATGCAATCTGCTCGATTTAAGGCAGGAAAGATACGGCTTCCGTTTTTAAGAGCACCATTTAGGTGGAAGACCGATTTAAGCTCAACACACATGCCATAAGGACCCGTTCATAGGGTAGGCATCCATTCACTTTCACACACACAGAAAGGACAATGACAGGAGAGAGGGAAAGTACGCCCATTCCCCAGCCGAGACTCGAACCCGGGGTCACAGCATCACGGTCAGATGTCGCTGACCACTAAGGCATATTGTTTATTTACTGAAAAAAGAAGAAAGAAAGAACAAATCAATTTTCGTTAAATAGGGTTTCGGTTAAGGTAGTTTCAGATAAACGAAGTTCTACTAAATAAGAAAATGTATTTACAGTGGCTGAATAATAACTAAAAGAAATTAAAAATGCAAGTCGCTGTTGTAACTTTACCGAATGAAAATTTTTAAAAGTACAAGCATTTTGTTTTAAAATCAAAGAAAGCTATTTTGCAACTGTCCAGGGGTTAGCCTTTTTATAACTGTCAGGGTTTACACTGTGGTCCGACAGACCACAGTGTAAACCCTTTAAAATTATTGTAAGACATACTATAAATGTTTAAGTTTTTTTGAGAAAGCAAGGATTTTCTAAAAAAAATTGAATTGTATTTATTTTTATGTTATTGAAACATCAGAATCTCACTATTAAGGGGGTGGGAGATACTGTTTGAGAGAGTTACAACGGAATTTTTAAACCACCGTAGACTTATACCGTAGTAATACAAAGCGCATGATACTCTAATCATTAAAACAACTCATAAAATGTGTATAAGCAATTTTTTAATAGAATATAACGTCGCATAGAGTAATTCCCGAGAAAAGAATCAAATCATGCATAGTTTGTATTGCTGCCACCACTGAATCCAAAGGTAAAGATAGTAAATATAGAAACAAACTTTACGCTTAGCAACACACAATGCCTTATAGCCGCCATCAATTTTCACCTATTTAATCAGTAGCCCACTTCCGATGTCCATTATCTATCTGAATCCATTCCTGCCTATTGTCAGTTAGTGAGATAAAACCGCTCGGGCGAGAAGTCCCCAACCCATCGTGATGGATCGTGTTCGCGTCTTGATAAAACGCTTGAAATATTGTCCTCCTGGCAGCCTCACCTTTTGCAATCAGAATTGTGCAATGGGAAGGCACGAAATATGGGTGAGTTTTTAAAGTATATAACGAAAGAAGACTGAGGTTTAAGAAAGTTATTAATGTTTTTCTTTTTTATGTACACTGTAAAAAATGAATATTGTTTTTACAGTATAATACAACTAATTTTACAGGTTTTTTAAAGTAATAAACTGTAAAACTGCTAATATTACGGTAATAAACTGTAAAAATGCAAGTTTATAGTAATAAATTGTAAAATTGCTATTTTTGCAGTTTATTACTGCGCATTTTAGTTTTAAACTGGAACCTCTGCTGCCAGTATTACACTGATATTTTTATAGTAATAAACTGTAAAATTTTTAATTTTACAGTAGTAAATTCTGTACCTCAGAACCAGACTAACGTAAGTCCATTTTCGTCATTTTTCAGTAGAGGGGAAAAACGATGTATTCCACAATCGTTTTTCCCCTCTACCGAAAAATGACGAAAATGGACTTACGTTAGTCTGGTTCTGAGGTACAGAATTGTACAATTGCTATTTTACAATAATAAACTGTAAAATTGCTAGTTTTACAGTTTATTACTGTGCTGTTTACAGTTTTAAACTGGAACACGTGCTGCCAGTGGTACTGTTGTTTTTACAGTTATAATACAGCTAATTTTATAGTAATAAACTGTAACACTGTTAATTTTACAGTAATAAACTTGAAAATTGCTAGTTTTACTGTATAAACTGTAAAATAGCTAGTTTTACAGTTTATTACTGCGCTTTTACTGTTTTAAACTGAAGGCTCTGCTTTTAGTATTATACTGTAAAAGCAACAACTTATTTTTTGCATTGTATTTATTTATTTTCCTAGATGATGTCGTAAGAATGAACACTGTAGTAAGTAAAAAAAAATAGCCCACACAAAAATAATTACTAAAAGTCCGATTAAATTTTTACTCAACGTGTCAAATAACTAACCAAAAGAAAACATTAAATTGAAAGATAAAAATAACCCAAAAACTATCTACTTTATTTCTAATTTTGCTAAGAGACTATGTTGCAATTGTCCAGCCTTTTCTCAATTACCGTGTCTTGACGATCTAAATAAAAGAAAATTCTGCATATTTTAAAAGTTAAATTTCTTTAAAAAGTAAAGAATGATTTTTAAAAACTTAATTATTGTTCTGCTCTTTTTTTACAAACTTTTACCTGTTCACGGGTCAAAACAAATTGAGAAACGCTGCTGTATAGCATATTACAGTATTACAAGAACAAAAACTTACCATTCTTTAAAATTAAATTACAGCATGGTTCAGCAATACATCTTGATAATCCAGAGCTTAAAAAATTACAAAAAGATGGTGATGTAAAGCGAGGTATCACATAACTGCATAGGCAGGCATGGCAAATAACAGGAATATCTTTTTTTTTTTGTTTCGTAAAAAAATAGAGATACGAAGAAGATAATACGGAATGCCATTCATTTTTATAGTTAACTGAACTGGTTTTTGGATTGAATGCCCATATCATATTAAGCACAAACTATAACTCTCTGTAATGTATTTTCACATGCAAAAAAATAGAGATACGAAGAAGATAATACGGAATGCCATTCATTTTTTATAGCTGACTGAACTGGTTTTTGGATAGAAATACCCATCTCATAGTAAGCACAAACTATAACTATCTGTAATGTATTTTCACATGCAAAATCAATGAACTATTTATTTTGTATTCATGAAATAATAACAGCAATAATATGGAATGGCGAGTAATAAGGAATAGGTGGTGTATAAGTCATTAAAAAACTTCGAATGCTATGCTTCTTTTGCTGTTGTGGAGCTTTTGGTTATTTATTTTCTGCATTACCGATCAGTTGACGAATAGGTTGTTATAAAAGTGGATCTAGGCCCCTGACCTCAATTCGACTTGGCGTTTTTTAAGGCAATGATGTTTGGGGGCGGAAAATATTGTTTGCTGGAATGTATTATTAGAAACAACCGCATCAGGACTCTTGAGAAAAACATGTTTACTTTGGAGACTGTGGAATACCTAGTATTCCGTAATATCCAATTATTATTTAGAATTATTCCGATCCGATATTATCTTAAAAACAATTTCCCAAACTGGTGTACAGAGAAAACTAAGTGGCCAAGTACTGTACACTCCCAGAAAAATTATAAACTTTAACTACGCACATTTTGTTTTAAAAGCGAAAAAAAATCGCAATAAAGTATGCAGCAATTTGCAATAATTCCAAAGCTCCCGTTTGGAAGCTATTATAAAAGCTGATGAAACTGCTCTTTCTACATTTCAGTAATATGTGTATCACCATAAATGATGAAACCTTTACTGTTGTGGAGTATATAGGGAGAATTTTTATACATCACTTTTCTTCTTTTTTAAATTTAACATTTTATTAAAAATACTTATTTTACTTTCCATTTATGACGTTCTAAACGGCAGGACAACTTTTAAACATACTAATAATTATTTGTGATTATATTTATTAATTATCTATGCTGTCATATTAAAATTGCTTCCCTTTTAGGCATATGTGTAAACACTTGGGCAGTTTTTTTAATGCCAACAAGCTTTAGATAACGGAGCTTTTGTCACTAAGTCCCCCCCCCCCCCCCCCAGAATGGCTGTAGAAAATACATCCGTGAACCGTGCTGCCAACTTTTTTTTTTTGCTCAAAACCAGAAGTAGAAAAACAATATATTATTGCCAGTTGAAACCAATAACTTTACCAAAGCTTGATGACAGACATTCTACCCTGCGATTTCTAGAAGTGAAATAACGTGAGCACACATATTTTTAGTAAAAATTAGCAACTAACTACATTACAAAAGTAGAGACATTATTTTTCAAAAATCCTGGAATTACATTGAGAATATTTGTCTGATTGCTAAAAAAAAATACATGGTACCCATAGAACAACGTAAACCATCATAGAAATTACACCAATTAAAATAAATGATCGGGGTATGCTTTCAACAGAGCATCTCATTAAAATAGACATAATGGATCGACAATATTAACGCCATTAAGTATTCTAATGTTAAAATTCTATAATTTGAAGCATAGGATGAATCATTGGCTATTTTAAACAATAACCATGACAAACTGCTGGTTGGGTAACTAGTTAGTCACATTAGCGATAAAATCAAAATATATTTCGCATTTGGGTCATTTCTCTGTGATGGACTAACATTCAAAGATTGTTTTTCATCATATAACATGGGTTTAAAACGTTTAAATATTTTTTAATGCCAGTTTTGTCCATTTTGATGAAAAAGTAAACTCTTGTGTGTTACTCTGTGCAAGAAAACAAGCAATAAGTCATAATAATTCACTCTATAAGCTAATTTACTACACTGTGGCGAACGCAATATTTTTTTTAACCTAAAATATTTAAGTTAAATTCAAGTGCAATTTTTTTTTTTAATTTAAGCAGATATTATTAAAACAAACCACATAAGAGTTTTTTTTTTCATTTGTAAAAATTACTTTTCATGCAAAATATTAAGTCTTTTTTTTTTTTGCTTGTTATGCAATGGAAATGAAAACTCAATCAAAATATTTCGCGTGGCGAACTTAACTCACAAGCGTAACTCCGCTAATGGAAATTTTAGAAACCGACTCATTCAGTACCTTAGGTAGTTACGTGCATAAATATTATTTACTGCAGAAACATTAACACTTAATCTCGTAATCTTGGCAGAGGTTCCTTAACGCACTAAAATTCACATAGACGGGGTTTTTTAAATTCAAAAAATAATCTAAAAAGCTCAAAATTCAAGTTTTTTGTCTCAAAATGGTAATTTTCTTTCAATTTTGGATAGAGTAATAGAGAGAATCCTTTAAGAATAAAAATTGATAAAATTTAACGCGTTTAAATATGAGTGGGCCATTCCATGAAAAGTGAAACCAATTGGTCAAAAATTCATATTGAAGTTATGTTTCTATGTTATACATCATTTTAAAGCTTAAGATGTATATTTTAAGAATTCTGCATTGGTTTTTTGGTGAGAGTTAGAATAATACTTGTTTTCTTAGTTGAAAGTACGATATTCACGAACTTGTAAAAAATCAGAAAAAAGAACACATTTTCAAATGCATATTTCTCATCAAAAAATAAAAACAAAAAAAACTACTTGTAGCACAATTTTAACTACTAAGACGGTACTATAATAATATGCATTCATTAATTTCTTTTGAATTGATCTAAATGGTGTAATTGAAGTTTGAAAAAAAGAAGTTTGATGTTACGTCTGTAACAAAAAAGAAGCAAAAGTTGTCATTACGTCCTAAAAAATCAAAATTAAAAAACCCTTAATGGTCCTATTGGTAAATTCTTAGAGTAGTTGCCCACCATAGTTAAAAATATTGCAACTGATTTAGTTTTTAAATTAATGCTGTTACAGACTTAACATTTCGGACATAACAAATGGATCTATGTTACGTTCGTAGCAAAAGTAAATTTCCAATTAAATAGGTAAAAAGCACAGGATGAACAATACATGTATATAGCATAATATGGTACGAGTACTAAAGTTTCTGGTATTCTGATTTTGAAATTTTAAATTATGTCGGCATGTAATTGAAATTTATTTCTTAAGATTAATAAAATACACATATGGTATAACTGGTTATAATTTATACCTCAACTGGCATTTTTTTTGCTACGTTACATGGAAAGGGAGCTGTGGATGGAGTTGGGGGTATGGTCAGGCACCAGGTGTGGCAGAGAGTAAGATCTAGAACAGCATTTGTCAACGACGCTCTTTCCTTTTTTCAGTGTGCAAACTCCATTGCAGAAAAAGTTAAAATTATTTATATGCCCCAGTAGGGTGATTCAAAAAAATTTTTTTTTGAATTTCTCTGGTCTTACCCCGCAGTTTTCTTACACTATTCATGAATGTGATGTATGTAAAATTTTAGCTCAATTGAATAATATTTAGAGGTCGCTCAACACGATCGAATTCTGTTGAAAATTAGCAATTTCGAGAGTTGGAGTATATAGCTTCATTACCCGAAATAATATTATTCTTCATATAAAATGAATAACTTAAAACGACAGTTTACTCCACTAAGTAATTAGTCAATAAAATAATAGCTCAAAGTGAGTTGTAACGATTACCCCCCCCCCCCGCTCTCCAAAGCTGCATTATCTCTTACCTGAGTTTGGGTAGAAAATGCAGCTGCAAGCTCGGGCTGTGGTTTCTGTTTTCTTTTCGGTTGTTTGAGGTGTATGAGTTTATTTGGCTAAAACACCTAGCATCTACTCTAGACAGGACCCAGTACAAGTGACAGAAAGCCACTTTGATAGTAGCTGCTACAGTACAAATTTTGGGTCAAAATGGGGAGGATTTGACAACGACCGCAGTAAATGCAAACTATTCGCTCTGAATTGGCCGTTAACCCTCGTGGGTCCCTCCCATTTCAGTTACACTCAAGACCCTTGGGGTCATAAACGACCCCAATGCTTCCTTTAATTAATTCATTATAATTATTGAATGTTACATGCATTATTTAAGTTCACTCACTTTTTAATGCTAAAAAAACAAAAAATAAAAAGATACAATTAAAGTAAAATTTAGTTTATGAATTAAAATTATAATTTTAGAGCAAAACTTGCAATAACTGTAGATTTATTTACATCTGTTACAGACCTGAAAAAACATAATTTTTGCAAGTGAATTTCAAGCACTTATGACATTTTTCAATGCATTTTCTGTCCAGTTCTCTTAGACAAAAGTTGCAACGTCCTCTTTTTTTGGCCTTCTGGGGAAGTGACCCCAAGGGTGTTGTGTGCAAAAAATGCAATTCGGGAAAAATAAAACACAATAATAGCATTATTTTGAATAGAAAACTAGAAGAATAAAAGCCACAAAATGCCATTAAAAACAAATGGTTGATTAACAAAATATATTAAACAGAAGTTGCATTGGGGTCACATATGACCCCAAGGAACCCACGAGGGTTAACTTACAAAAGTCGTTTAAATCTAGGACTTCCTTTGATAGTTTACTGGAACGAAACATTTATGCAAAATATATTGGGAAAATGAAGGATGATCGGCGAGTTTCATACCAGTATTAGTATCAGGACCACAAGCATTGATGATTTACTTCTGGGTTCTAGTAAGTTAGTCAGGCATAGGAATTGCTAAGGAAAATGCTGCTATACGATAACCAGTTAGATAAATGGGAACTTACTGAGCTCGTACGTGGTATGTGTTTCAATACGACTTGCATTGCCGGTACTAAAGTTGGAGCATGTTTGAACTTGGGGAAAAAAAAACTAAGGAAGCAACTTTTATATTGTGCATTCCGCCATTATATTTTAGACATTGTGTTTTCTGTGGTATTACAACCGAAATCTATTCTACTCTTGGTCTCTCGGTATTTTAACCGCTAAACCAAGAAATAGGTAGAATTGGGGTATTTGATTGCGTGCAATGTCAGATGCGATGTTCACGCAATTGCGTGAAACCATCCACTGCCATTGGATCTACAATACTGCTTTTTAAGCGGTTTTAGCAATCATAGTTCAGAATAAAACATTCTAATTTTAAGCCTGGAGTGAGGAACGATGAGGTTGAGGAGTTGGTAGCACATTCAGAGCAACGTGCAACTAGTAATGGTAGTTGCGCAAAGTTAACTTCTGATGACCCATGTAAAAGAAGTGTCCAAGGAAGATACTAGAGCTTAGTGCGATTTTCTTGAGCAGAGCACCTTCTCTTGGTGTATGTTTTCGTGTCCCAGGAGTGATTCCTCGTGTTATATCTGTGTAAAGATTCTTTATGGCTTCAAGTTATGGCTATTTCCCAACCAGTTCAAACTTGCAGCTGGACAAACAAAAAGTATTCGTAACATATGAATGTGATTTATTTCACATTCTTATCGTTAATGGGAAAGAATATCTAAGATCTGGGTTCCCAGCAACCCTTTTTGTGCAAGCACTAAGAAATGATTTGGAATATTTTTAGCGTCCTTATTCATGTAAAGAAGAAACTCAAAATATATTAGCTGTTTGATCCTGAGCATTCGAATCTTTAAGATAGCTACCAACAAGGCTTTATACTACCAAAGAAACTGATGATTGCAAACGACAATAAGGAGCGTGGCGTGGCCCTTATTGAAGCATTTGTTAAGACTATCACTTAACGACGAAAAACAAAGACAGTGTCTTCTTCAAGTGGTACAGGAACACAGAAAAGGTTTCAAAGTTGCAAAAAAGTAACCTTAAAAAGTATTGCAAGAATTAATGAGCGAATTACTATGTATTTAATGTATTTAAATTTGTTTTTTATATTTTTTCCGTATTTGATTAGTTTTCATACTTTTCTGCATTTCATTGGTTTTTCAGTTATATAGTTCATTTCGTGATTACGCGCTTTTTTTCTTCGGAGATATAAAAAAGCAATAAAGTAACTTTATTATTATTATTATTTACGTTCGCATTTGTGCCACTATTGCAAAATTTGAAGTACTCCTAAATGTAAATATAGTTTACTAAAATTTTGGGCGAATAATTCAGTGTATATAAAGGGCCTAAATAAGACGGTAAGACGAATAAAAATACAAAGGCTACTTTTTTCTATAGATATCATTTACGATCACGTTTTTGTCAATATCACGAAATTTCAAGGCTTTTGAACGACCACTAAATATTAATAGATTTTGCCAAAATGTTGCACAAATAATCAGTGTATATAGTGGCACAAAATAAGAGAGTAAGACGCACAAAAATACAAAGGCTACTTTTTTCTATAGATATCATTTACGATCACGTTTTTGTCAATATCACGAAATTTCAAGGCGTTTGAGCGACCTCTAAATATTAATAGATTTTGCCAAAATGTTGCACAAATAATCAGTGTATATACTGGCACAAAATAAGAGGGTAAGACGCACAAAAATACAAAGTTTATTTTTTTTCATACATTTCTGAATCACCCTAATGCCCCAGGAAAATGTTATAAAGCTGACGCCAAAATTGGAAGAACGGTGGGCTAACATCGCGAATTTGCCAAAAGCCCGCGAAATGCATTGTTTTTAAACAGAATACGAAAATGCCGTTCGAATTTCGAGAACGTCGGACGAAAAAGGACACATTTTTTCATTCAAAAAAAGTTCTCAAAATTGACAAACTGTCACCAAGAAGGTTAAATTTTAGTTTGGTACTAGTATTCTGCTATATCATCCAACATTTTCAAATTTTTAAGTTCTCCTAAGACCAATCACTGATTCCAGAGAAGGAATTTACTTTTTCCGATTTTTTTATGTAGCAGCCCCATTATGCATTAATTTTAAGAATACAAATAAATAAATTTGTGTGAAGGCCCTTCTAAACTTTTCTTGTGTCAATCTTTCTTGGAAATAATTGTCTTAAGATGCATTAATTCATTGTTACATATTGACATATCGGCATATGCTCTCAACTCCCCCAGGCTTACCCAAATTTTCTAAAACTGTTACAGTATCGCCTAAAATATTCAAATAATGTGTTAATTAATGCTACTGTATTGTTTTAGCACAAAAATCTTTGTTTATTCCTGCTTTAAAATACTGTTTTCTACTTTCAAATCAGAGATGTTACGTCTGTAACACCACTTTGTTTCGTCCGTAACAAGTTTATGAATTTTTTTCACAAATTCGGCAGTCAAAATCAACACAATCTTTATGATTTTAGAAAGCTTGAAGTCTCTAGAATACTTATTTTAAAAAAAAGTTCAAAATTTCCGTATAATTCAGAGGAATATTGTAAGTTGTATGACATAGTCGAGTTTTTGCTGTTTTGTGAATTACGTCTGTAACAGGCAGTTTTTAATTTCTGTATTTTTTTTGTAATTAAGCAATCTGCACGCAAATTTAATGTAGCATAAACATCATCAAGTTACACTACAGGAAAAAAAATTGAAGACTTTCATCAGCCCAAACCAGAATTATTAGTGTTCAAAGTCTGCGATTGTTACGTCTGTAACGATGGAATTGCCCGAGTGTATTTTCTAACAAAGATGACGATTAACAATGAATTATCAATTTAAGGCTCACCTATTTCATTGTTGTTACAAAAAAAATACCTTCTTGGATTTTGCATGTTAAATTTCAGCCCGCGCGATGCCGGGCATATCCACTAGTAAGCATTATTATTAGCAAGGTTTTTAAAACAATCATTTTTTTTTTCATTACTTTTATTGATTGCGATTGACAAGATTGAGAGTTGTTTAATTAGATCTTAGAGAAAAATTAGCTACAGAATACAAATATTTTAGGACACATTAAAGTAACATTAGTAATACAAAATTTTTACTTAATTTTTACTTTTTTCAACTAAAAGTTGAGAGTTTAAATGAGAAATGCTGTTAACGCTGATTGTGGCGGCTGGAGCAAACAACCTTGACAAAATAGTTATGTGATTAACAGGTTATTTGCCCCACTGATGACCCACTGGGGGATCATTGGATGTAAGTGTATGAGACTTGTTTGGATAGCTGCATTAAAAGTATGCATTGAACAGTCAAAACAAGCAACGGTTGAGGAAAGTTTCAAACAGAAAATGGTGCTAAAAGCCGTAAGTATAAGATGAAATCTCATTTTCTTACTGTAAAGTAATTTTTTTTAAATTAAGTTACTCAAAATGATTTGAATTAATTTAGCTAACTACCAATTCTTTTCTTATTTATGATAAGTTTTATAGTGTTATTGTAGGGGAAGCAAATATCCTAGTGAAGTGGGGCGAATTGCCTGATCGTCAGAGTAATTTGCCTCACAGTGATAATTTCGTTTTTTAATAATGAATAATCTATTTCGTATTAGTTAGTGCTTATCACAGCATTCGGACCTAAATTAGGAAAAGTATTAGGCATTATTTTAAATTTTGTTTAACACAAGAGTTTTTAAAAGTGTTTCCTCTTTCGTGTTTCAATCCCTTCGAAATCTCTATTTATATCAAACCAAAATGATTTCTATTGATGTTTAAACCTGTTACTAACAGCAAATGATTGGATGAGCTTAAAAATATATTGTTAAAATATAGAAAGAAAAAACCTCTAATGGAAACATAAATTATTTTAAAGAATAAACTTTCTGAGTTTAAACTTCAAACTTTTTCTCTTTATGTTTGTGTGTAAGATTATGTCGCTTAAAACAAATATTTCGAAGTATTTGTTTGCTTCATATTCTTTTCGATAAAGAAAAATTCGATGATAATCGGGTCGTCGAATGATCGTCTTCGAATCAAATAAATCGGGACTTGTTCCCGGTTGTGATACAAGTAGCAGTTTTGAAACCAGAAAATTTGTAACCTAATATGCTTTGTAAAAAAAATCATGAACTAATAACTTCGTTTTGGTTTTAAATGAAATCAAGAGATTTCTTCCAAAGCTAAGCGTTCCCACTACTTCGATTGCAGCTTTAATTCTTTTTTATTTCAACCTATTCCTTGGTTAAATTTGGATATGAATAGATAACTTTGAGAGATATACATCGTTTTTTTTTTTTTTTTTTTTTTTTTTTTTTTTTTTTTTTTTGTTGTTGCATAAACTGCTTTTTTGTTACGGATGGAATTTGCCATTTAACACTTACTGCCAAGTTGCATGAGTAGTTGTAATGTATTTTTCACTAGTGATCAGTTACAAATATTTGTGCAAAAGCAATTTACCAACGAGGTTTATGTTTGCAGTGAAAATTATAGAAACCAATTCTATTCATATATATTTCGCTTGAATGCATTACACCTTTATACAAAAATGAATACACACTATGTTTGCACATTATCCACGTACAATACAGTGAACTCTCACTTATGCGCCGGCCCAAGGGACCAATAGAAAAAGGCGCATAAGTGAGAGAGACGTATAAGTGAACAAGCCTATTAACAGGACTAAAATGCAACATAGGTTCTAATGAGACAATGAATAAGAATGTTTCTATAGAAAAGGGACATATTACTACGGTTTAACTATTACTGTAACGTAACTACAACGGTAAAGAGAAAACAAAAATTGTAGCATACCTAATTAAAAATTCTTCTCTCTAAAACGTTGCATAATGGATAATTGTCCCTCTCCGAACTCTAGTTCATGGGGGAAAAATGCCTTTCGTGAGCAATAAAGGCGAAAGATTTAAGAGGAAAGTGAAGAAAAACGCTTTTTTTAAAGAAAATAAATTATATTTTTTACATTTTAGAGAAAATTCGGCGCATAAGTGAAATATTTATCTTTAGAGCGACGCAAAAACGAATGATACTATCATTATTTTGCTATAGAATGTACTGGGACCATTTAAAATCGTCGTACAAGTGAAAAAGGCGCATAAATGAGGAGGCGTATAAGTGAGAGTACAGTGTAGAAAATATTTGTAACTTGCAACAACCTAGGTGATATGAGTGTTTCATATTACCTGATTTTAGTCTAATGGTTTCACCGTTACAGAGCCATTAGAGCTCTCCAACATTAACATTGATGAAGAGGAAGATATTGTAGACGACACATTATTAGTGATTACAATTTCTATGATGGATTACAATTCACGATCAATCCGTGATTTGAGAACACCGACTAATCTGTATGTAGTATAATTGTTTAGAATGCCTGAATTTGGTAAATGTGTATGAAACCAAATATTTTGAGCTGTGTCACTGAAAAAAAATAGTAGGGAAATGTGGGGCAAAGCGAAG